>LUGF01004559.1:24872-48600 GCA_001625245.1 Calycopis cecrops | reverse complement strand
CCCCCCCCATTCCTCCTCCTCACCCTCATAATTCGTACACATGTAGGTATAGGTACATATATTCCTATTTCCTACCATTATACATTATCGGTTGGAATAATAAACAGAAACATTAGAATGATAGAGTAATATACATCCAAACAAATTCTCACTTTTATTTTAGGTAGTTACATCATACGTACACTTAACTTTACATTATTATGAATTCCAAAAACATATACCTACGTAAGTATAATAATAATAATTGCAATTGACATTGGACCACGTTAGTTAATGACCACATACATGATACACACAGCTGCTGTACTATTTAAATACATGTACACTGCATTCCTGACTTTAAAACGTAGGTAGCTATGCGTTATTATTCATTCATAACTACTGTTTCACACATTTAGTTTTACCAGCAATAAAACTGAAAACTATTTAGACTAATTTTTCTTATTTTAGGAAATAACCAAATTTCTTAGAATTTTTTGTTGTTAAACAGTAGCTCTTTACACAATATACCTTATATTGTTTTAATAAATACCTACTACTGAACTGAATACTTATCTACGTTATCTCTCCAGGATGAATAAATTAGCAAGCAAGAGGTGAATCACGGTTTGTTCGCAAAATAGATAAAGCACTTGAAAGTATTTTGCTAACTTATCTTCAATGCTAAGAATAAAAGGCCCTTTCTTGTTACTAAAGATACCTAGTTTGTCATTATTTTCAAACAAAATGAGTGTTATAAATTATAGACTACTTAAATTATAAAAAAGTCAGTTAAGTTTTAAGTTTCCTGTATAGGTATTTTACCTGCCATATTTAAATTCATTAGACAGGATAAAATACATTTAAAACTTTCACGCCGGACAGTCAATTTTATCAAGACGTAGCGTCGTTTGGCAAATAGTTTTAGAGCTGAAAGTTAAAAGCTTAACTTTTCTAAACGTTTAAACTTTATATAGGTACCTATATATTTTTTATGGCTATTTTCATGACTACCGACGCGCATAGACATCCGCGTATTAGTAATTTCTTTCAAATTATAGCACAACTAATTTAAACTTTACAGGGACATATTTAATTACATATTATGATTTATAAAACGAATAATCCCATTGCCTATCCCCACTACAACTAGTAGTAGGGATAGGCAATAATAATTAAAAAGAAACTTTATGGTAATATGGTCCTACTAATAATATTATGAAGGCGAAAGTTTGTAAGGATGTTTGTTACTCTTTCACACAAAAACTACTGAACGGATTTTCATGAAACTTTACAGTAATATAGCTTTCATATCAGAATAACATAAGTTTAAATTTTAAATCATTTTTGAAGTCCGAAATCCACGCAGGCGAAGCCGCGGGCGTAAGCTAGTACTTAATAATTATGGATTAAAAGTAATTTTTTTCTCTTCAAACGACAAAATATCGCACTTTTGATACACACATACAACAGGGCAAATGCTAGAGACAGGGCAAAACAACTTTCTGTGTAGGTAAGAGTAATAAGTACGTGTAACTAGGGTTGCCACAGTCCCGCAACACACGGGACTTCCCGTTTCTGAAACCCTTAACAACAAGTCCTCACGGCATGTGTGCGAGACGCTAAATATCCCGCTTTTCTGAATAAGCTAATCAGTAAGAGGTGAGGAGAGTGCCACACTGCATGCTTGCATGCAGCCGAATTGGACCGGCACTACCGGGGCAGTACCTCTTGCTTACACGAGACCGGCGTAAAGTGACAGCTGTGCGGTGTGTCAGTAGCCGGTGGCCCATGGAGGTGGTAGGAGAAAGGGCAGCGCATCTGTATAGCCTCTGTGCGGGTGTCTATCGGCGTCGGAAGTCATGAAAATGGCTCCGACTGCTTGTTTGCCCAGTTTGACCCCACATACACCGATACAGCTGCTACCCTATTAGTTGCCCGCGCGGCTTCTCTCAAAGTAAACACTCATTTAAAAAGCTGTATTCATATTTTTTTGCAAAAAAATAATGTTTTCAATAGCGAAATTAATTGGTTCCCGCTTTTTTAACCTTTGTCCCGTACATGAAATCATTTTTTCCGCAAATTCTTAATTTTGAAGTTGGCAAGCCTATGGCAACACAGGAGAAAAGCATTAAACCTCCCGCGTATATTCCACAGCCGCCGTGTTGGCAAACGGCGTCGAAATTCCCTCCCTTGAGACAGAATATCAACAAATAAAACCCGCGTAGCTTTTTATTTGGCCAATGGATTTTATATTCAGGCTTTAAGATGGTTTAAGTTCATTTTTTGTTAATTATGAATGTACTAGCTGCGTTCCGCGATTTCTCCCGCGTAAATTTCGATCCCGTGGAAAATAGGAAATCATCCCATGGCATCCCATAGGACCATTTTTCGGTATTAATACTGTCCTAATTCCTGTGTTAATCCAAGTTACCCTCTATGTGTGTGCCAAATTTCATAAAAATCGGTTCAGCAGTTTTAGCGAGAAGGAGTAACAAACAACAAACATACAAACTTTCGCATTTATAATATTAGTAGGATTTCCTATAGATGTATGTATGTATGCATGTATACACAAGTAGTTTCTTTTTAAGTACTATTTAATACTCTTTTAAGACCTATAAATGTGTACGTACATACTTAAAATTATTTATATTTTCTTATTATAATCTATATTTGATGCAACATATTATCCTGATAAATATTTAAGATACAACAGAGTAGTAATAAAAACTGTTACTACGTAAGTATAACGGTATCTTCGCCAGTGATTCTTGGTACCTATTGGACGGGATATCGAGTTGCCGTAGGCCCTGTTATGTAACGGGATAATTATTGCAATTTTATCTTCTTGTTACTGGCACGGAATGAGACCCTTATTACATAATCACGTTAATTTATTTACTTCCTGTTTGTTCATTATCCCCCTTATTAATAAACATAGAATAACTCTATACAAGGAATAACCTAGTAATAAACTGACATCTGTCAAATTCCATATAAAAAAAAACGTAAAAAGTATGGAATTTGACAGATGTCAGTTTATTACTAGGTTATTACTTGGATATAGTTATTCCTTGTTTATTAATAAGGGAGGAGTATAAATATGTATATATAATTTAAGATGGCCATGCAACTGAAAGAATTGCCTTAACGCAGGGTTTCTTAAAGTGAGGTTCACGTGTCAGAGATGCGCCGCAGTTAAACTTTCATATTCTTCTGTATATGCTATATACAGTGAGTTTTAATATAATATATACTTATTACATATTACATAAATAAGGTTTGCTTTATTTTCCTAAAATATTCTTTGACAGGGGTCCGCGGTGCTTTTAAAATTCTGGACAAGGGTCCGTGACTGAAAACTGCCTGCCACGACATTTTTCGATAATAATGAGTATTTGTTGTTACTTTTATTTACTATATACTTTTGTTTTCAACGATCAATCAAACAACTAGATAAGAGTGCCACAGGCAAAAGTTTTTCGCGTAAGTGAATGTTGATAAGCTGATAACCTTAGTTCAGCCGCCGTGCGTAGTGTACAAAGTGAGTTCATGTGTGTAGTTGACTTCTATATATTATTATCTATTCGACGACCAGGCTGGCGCAGTGGTACAGTGCTCGGATAAGCGCAGCATGTTGCGCCAGGGGTCGCGGGTTCTGATTCCACCTAGGTCATGGATGTTTATCTATGCATAATAAAAATATATATTAAATTTATAAAACATATTATTTATATATTTGCGTTGTCTAGTTCCCGTAACGCAAGTCCTTACGGTACTTAGCACGGGGCTAGGCTAACGTAGTGACACATCTATACTTCTATACTAATAAATAATAATATAAAGCTGAAGAGTTTGTTTGAACGCGCTAATCTCTGAAACTAGTGGTCCGATTTGAAAAATTATTTTAGTATTAGTTAGTCCATTTAGCGAGGAAGGCTATAGACTACTTTTTAATTGACAGCGGGAAAAAACGGATTCACGTAGACGAAGTTGCGGCAGTCCGATAGTTTTCTTATAGAGTGTTGACTTTTATATTATTTTCTATTAGAGTTTAGTCCATAAAACGATTTAAGGAGCGTAATTTAAAAATATGACTAGTAAAATCACTGAAAACAACCGGGTTTTATTCTTTACGTATCTTGCCCACTGTAAAATCGTGTCCGTTGAAGAGTAAACTCCGTGTGTTAACACACATTTCGTGATTGCGTTTAAACCTAAAACAAACATAACCTAGATATACAAATGTTAAGCACACATCACAGATAACCAGCAACCGTGACGGCATGGTACGTCACGGTATAATTTGATGTAGAAATATGCCTAGCTCGGGAATTATGTCGTACCTACTCGCTAAATGTGCGGTGTCTTTATTAAAGTTTATTTTGGAGGAGTGTGCACAAAATACGGACTTTTTGGTCATTTAGCGAAGTCCCCAGTGTTCAATTTAGTTTAATGAAGACATTAAATGGTTAAAAAACGGGTGACCATGACAGAGAATTGTGTTGTTAGGGTATTAAATTAATATAGTACTAAAAGTACGCGTATCACACGTAGTTGACGCGACATCTAGACTAAAATAATATTTTAGATAATGACATCGCTAGATTGTCTAGGCCTGGACAAATGGAGGCCTGCCGCCTGCAGGCCAAATCCGGCCCGCGGTAGAATTTTGTCTGGCCTCTAAAGCAATATACTAAAAAAACAATATACTATTGTTTTTAAAATTGTTTTTTTTGAAAACAATAGTTTTAATTAATATCTACAAACACCAATTAAACTTCTTTTAAAAAAGTTGTGGAACAGTAAAGTCGTCACTTTTTTGTTACAGGTATAAGGGAGTAAACGAGCTCTCGGAGCCTTATTTATAACTATATTCGCATAGATTTTATACAGATGCGTTGCCCTGCATACTCTACCCACCTCCATGGGCCACCTAACTTACCGCACAAAACGCGACAACACAGCTGCCACATGTCGTGTAAATTGCTCACCATTTACCTGACTGCTCGCTTGCCGCTCTAGATTCACATGTCCCAGTAATCCACCTTTACCGTATTTCACGGAGGGAAATAATTGACGTTACGTATAACGTAAGGGTATTACGGATAACTTTGTTACATTAGGGCCGACCCAATGGCCGTGGTAACTGGAATATTCCAAACTTCGAGAATAAAATAAAGTACGATGGAGGTCATGTTGCATTGCAGACGAGGTGTTAGGTAGGAGGTACCTCTGGCTACTGCCGTAGTGACAGCTGAGTAGCATTTCGTGGGATTTGTGAGTTTTTGTGGGCCTTTGAAAGGGGTTTTGAAATTATTCTGATTTTTTCGTAAAGTAACAGCTGTCGTGTTTCGAGCGCTGTGGAGTGGAGGAGAGCCCATAGAGAGGGGAAGGAGGGCAATGCGTCTGTATAACCTCTTTGCGGATGTCTATGGGCGTCGGTAGTTATGAAACTGGTTGTTATACGTTTGCCCATTTAATATAAAGAAATCCATGATCGTGTTTTTTTTGGTCGCCATAAGGAAGTCTATTGTGATTTCTCGCGAGTGACTGATGCGTGACCTCTCACCTCACGACGAGGCTGTCACGAACCAAAAGAGGGAGGCGATGGAATACCATTAGCCCTTTGTTGAAGCGTGAGGGTATTTTCAATTGGCGGGAAAAGCCTCGCGGTTGTGACACGTCGAACTTTGACATGTGACATTTCAAAGCCGCCATTTTGGGCAGGACAGAATGCAGGTTGATCATAATAACAAAAAATAAATGTATCGAAAAATTAATTAGCCATTAAATATAATGTTGCTATCCGTTAAATATTGAAGCCATTATCCAACTACTAATATAGGCTATGTCTTATTTCGATTTTTTTCTTTCTTTCGACAAAGTTAGGTAACTAGGCAAAATTTGATTAAAATCGGTTTAGCACTTTAGGGAGTTGATCGCAAATAAACAACGTGACACGTAATTTTTATGTAGGTATAGATATAATATTAAAATTAGTGACCAACACCTTTGGGACATAGCTAGGAAAAACCTAACGATTTTGTACCTAATATAATGTCCTTTGTGGTGGGATTGTGAGGTTATTTTTAAAATGTAAGTAACATAAAGTTAAAGCGAAATATGTACAATAAAGTGTAGTAAGTCATTGCTTTGATAGCAAGCAATTTACTTATTAAAAAATATATATCATCGTCTAAAGTCATACATAATCGACGGCATAAACTATATTTGTAATATTCAGTATAAATAGCTGTTCAAAATTCAGGCGGTGTGAAGTTCAAACAAGATCCGTAGTCTATAGCCAACTAGCCTTTAGACCTTCGCATAATCTCCAACGACTTTGATCCGTAAACTTCCCAAGTTCAACAACTTTCCACTTTTACTGCTGATAACGCAGTTTATTTCATCTTTACTGCTTTTGTTGCTCGGGATATTGTTTACATTATCCGCGAGTAGGGTTGCCAGGCTTCTTGATTTGGCAGGACATGTCCGGATTTTACAGTTGTGTCAGGACTCAGGCCACAAGTCCGACCCGTCCGGCTTTTGTTAGGCTTTAGTAATAAATAATAATAACAATAAATATCTGTGGACTTTACACACAACGTCAGCCTAGCCCCGTGCTAAGTACCGTAAGGACTTGTGTTACGGGTACTAGACAACGGAAATATATTTAAGTAAGTAATATGTTTCAAAAATTTAAGAATTTTTTTATACATATATTTAAAATTTTTATTAGAGTAATACATATAATACATAGATAAACATCCATGACCAAGGCGGCAGTCGAACCCCTGGCGCTACATGCTCCTCTTATCCGAGCCCTGTACCACTGCGCCAGCCTGGTCGTCAAATAGGAACTGAGAAATAACTTTAACAGAAACCAAATGTGATTGTTAGAGTAAGTCTCAAAAGAATAATAAGCGCATAAGACAAAACTACCATTTCTTTTAAAACTCCCTGTCAGGGCCTTCAGGGCAAAGTTTCCGGCTAATTTTGAGTGTGTTTGGGGGTTTTGATATTTGGGCCTGGCAACCCTAGCGAGTCTCTGAAGGGTGATAAATACACTTTACTCGAACAGAAGTTCGAAATGGCCGAGGTTTTATTGCCAAACTTTTAAATTATCCGTGACGTATGGAAAAGCGGCGACTTTTGACAGTATCCCGACTTGTTTTATCTATTAAAGTGACTTGCCTATTGGACAATGGAGCATTATAACTTTAGCTATAAACAACGTTCTTAATAACCTATATTCCCTTATAATGAATTCCTATAATACACGCAGTGTGAGCCCATGGAGGTGTTAGGAGGAAGGAGGGCAACGCATCTATGCGGATGTCCATGAGCATCAGTAGTTATGAAAATGGCTCCGACTGCTCGTTTGCCCCCTTATACTATAAAAAAAAAAAAAAAAAAAAAAAGAAAAAACGGAGTTTAGCCATATTTTTCCAATATGTAATACTTATATAAATTCTTTGGTTTAATAATGATTTCTATTTATGTATTTTTCGTATTGATACCCAGACATCTTATTTCTCTTATTTTATTATTTATACACTTCGCTAATTAACGTAGTTTTAACGTAGTAAATCTGGCAGACTTACCAGTGTATTATAATTACTGTGATTAAGACGGATTAAGGATAAGAGCAATTTGTAATAAAACTTTTTTAACGGAATTTATAGCTGTTTATTTAAATACAATTTGGGACTGTAGAATACAATAAAACCGTTAAAATAGTTTTACTCGTAAACTTAAATCATAATAGCAAAAGAGTTTGCCACAATTTTTGCCACTTATTTACGCTTATAAAAAATGAAATGCAATATCACAACGCGCTCCAGTGGAAAAGGCTTCATGACTTGTGTAAAAAAGGTTAATTCCTTAGCGTATACTGGATAAGGGTCGACAGCTCTCGTGCTTGATATTGAGTAAAGTTAGTTACAAAGGAAATATTGATTATTTACTACCTATCCACGCTTCTCGTTATTTTGAGTTTCCCGCCATTTTTTTAAGAGGTAGTGCCATGCATGTAGCTGAATTGGGCCGGCACTCGCTTACACGAAATCGTAAAGTGACAGCTGTGCTGTCGCGTTTCATGCGGTGTGTTATTAGCCATGGAGGGAGGAGGAAGGAGGGCAACGCATCTGTATAACATGTATGCAGATGTCTATGGGTGTAGTCATGAAAATGGCTCCGATTTCTCGTTTGCCCTCTTACCTATACAAAAAAAATCGGCCATTTTAGCCGCCATTCACCACCTAAATATGTATAAATAAGTTTTTGACTAATATTTTTTTTCCTCCTCCTTCCACCTTCTTCCATATGCCACCGGCTACTGAAACTCCGCAACATCACAGCTGTCACTTCACGCCGGTATCCTGTACACGATTTTTTAAAACGGTATAAGGGCTAACGAAACGATTACTTGATTATTAACACGATATTTTGAGAGTTCCCCGGTCGTGTCGGCTATTTGGACCTCCATGCAGCCGCTAAATATACATTTTTGGCCGCGACCTTTGCATCATTTCACCTCCCAAGATAAGATTATTTCAAACGTTCGCATAGCAAATATGCGATAACGATATTTAAGTAAAAGCGTAACGTTTAGCAAAACGAGGACCAGCTCAATCGGTATATTTTGAGGCATAAGGGACAAACGAGTCCAGTCTTCTGATGGTAAGTGATCTTCGCACTCATTCGCATTCAACACAAGTTCAATGACCTAATCTAGCCTGGACAATACGTGCGAATTGTAAACTTTCCACGTTCTCTCGGATCTTATTGCCTAAATTTGGACTGGAATTTTCATTTTATTGCAGCTCGTTTGTAATAAAAAAATATCTAAATGGTATAATAAAGTTCTTTAGGAGTAGGAAATAATGGTCTAGCATTCGTTCTAAAGGGGAACCTTTAGAACGAATGCTAGACCATTATTTTTCTTATAATCGCGTAAAAAAAAAGATGCCGGAGTTCTTTTTTTTTGTAGTAGGCAAGGGGGCAAACGAGCAAACGGAGACATTTTCAATACTATCGACGCGACGCCCATAGAAATCCGAATAGAGATTATACAAACGCGTTACCCTCCTTCCTTCTCTCACCTCCACGGGCCACCGGCTACTTATACAACACACGCACAGTTCATTGCAGTTTCATCTTATTAATCATCATTATCCTTGTAGGGCCATTGCTAGAATGAACCTCACACCGTATCGATATACTGTAGCGTTATCAATTAAATTAGTGCCCATTTATATTATAGGTGAATAAGTCAGCGTTGGATGTAGGTGGTGCATGGCGCCTGTAGCCGCGGGCCCCATAAAGGCATTAAGATCATTTTTGTACCCATAAAAGGGGCCCCTTCTCAATTGCTGGCCCCGTGAGAGCTCAATCCGGCGCTGAAATTAGTGCATTTATATTATGCCTTATTTGTAAAACCACTTGTAACAAAACTCATTTTTTTATTTACATACACAATATTGAATACTGTCTGATTGGCGTGATGCAGCTCTGAACAGAAAAAAATGGAAAAAATATGGGGAGGAGGCCTTTGCCCAACAATGGGAGACATAATGGGCTTGATATAATAATGATAATATGCAGTTTTGTTAATGACACATACTTATGTAACTAATTAATTATCTGCATTGTAATAAACTACATGCATGTAATGAATGTTTCTCCCTCACTCTAATCTCAAATTCTCAAACTCTTAGTGTTGCCAGATTGGATAACGAGGTTTCCTCAACTCCGTGACTTAGAATTTCCTGATTCGGCCAAACTTTGTATTACAAAGGCGGTTTCGAACTGCAAATGCGAACTTCGTGTCGTTTTTTGTTGCCAGTTAATGCGTCCCCCTGTTTTGTGGCAGAAATTTCGGACCTGGAATTTCCTGTCCGTATCCCCTCGACTTCAAATTAATGGATAGACTGATGTAGCCGTTGTTATTATATTATGCGAATAATCTGTATTTTGTAGTTTCTTTGCGAGTTTTAACGCGATATATTTTTTATCGTGTTTCTTTATGGTTTTTAAACCCGTAAAGAAACTACAATATGTGTAACAAATGCGAACGTTTCAAACGAGTATTATCTACATATTCGATTATTTGTGTATTGTGACTATTTCATTTTCAGAATAGAATAGAAATAGTTTTATTCAATGCTCCATAAAATATATAGCAAAATACATGAGTGATTAAGTACATAATATATTTAATAATAAAAATATAATATACGCAGAGGAGTGGGGAGGAGGAAGGAGGGCAGCGCATGTGTATCTATGCGGATGTCTGTGGGCGTCAGTAGCCATGAAAATGACTTCAACTGCTCGTTTGACCTCTTAACTTGTCAAGATATTCTTATTTCCAAAATTGTAAATACAAAAGTTATACTAGTCTTGAATTTGGAAACAGTATAAAGCTTACGAAACCCAGACATTACATTTATTGTTAATTTTATCGATGCCATTTATATTGATAGCAATTGATTAGACAATATAAAGATTAATGGTATTAATTAAACGTGTTATGTTGTCTCCCCATGCCGTAACGTTTAGTGTGCGGTAAACTTGATAGCGGGTTCTAAACCGATCGTGGTTTGTACCCAAACGAGGCGGGTATTTGATTATTCATTTCGTCGAACCCTTGGATGTGTAAGTACCTGATCTATTGAAGGTTGAAATGAAATGAAAAGGTTTTTACTCAAAATAGAATTATAAAAATTACTTTTTCACGTCAACAAATACTTCTATTACCGGTTCAACCCTAGCCCTGTCCTTAGAAGAACCGGCGAAACAAACTCGCGGGCATCATGATTTGATAATATGTTGGTCAATCGTAGTGCGTCCTATCCAGAACAAAGACGTTTTTAGGTATGGTCGAGTGATGGAAAGTAGACCAAATATTTGTATATTATGTACAGAGTCTACTCGATTTTATTAAAAATATAACATTCGTTTGCTGTAAGTTAGTTTAATATCAAATATTGAGCTACTTTGTGTACGTCCATAATGCTCGAGTAGCCAGATGGGCATGCTTCGCCGAGATTGTCCCAATTTGTGCGATGTCCCGAGTCGCGAAAAAAATGGTGTCCGAATAAAACAGTTATTTGAAACAGTTAGGGTATAGGTATCAGGCAAACCTCAGTTTCATTCTCAGTGAGAAATAATAGACCGTATATTTATTTTTTGTCGCGATTATAATCTGAAAATCTTGATTTTTTTAATCTAGTCCAGATATTTAGGTCTTCCTATCCAGTAACACTACCTAGAACCTGGGTTAAAAGAGACCAAACATAATTTCGAGAAATCTGTGAAAAATTGAAATACAAATCTTATAAGACGTTTAAAACCTAGCCATTACCCTACCTTAAAAATTCTATTTCAATTTCGAATTACTCGTTTAAAATAAGAGATTACAGCGTCTAACCAATGAACATGGCTTCGACCCGCACATACCAGCGGTGACGTCACCACAATGGCACCCGCAACAGAAGCCATACAAGTCACAAAAAGAACCATCGACGCGTTGTACATTACCTGGTGCTATCATTGTATTAAAAGTCAATCAGTACAAACACCGCATTGTATTCGACGTGGACGTTAAAAACGTTATTCATTCGTATCAAGGAGACTAGGCGTTGTACACTGCGTAATGGGTTTATAACTATTGCAACGCTAACACACCACACGGTGCATTGTGTCTGACAGGAGCGTTAAAGACGTCACTTAATACCGAGTGTAAATTAAGGCTAATGAATGAGTTGTTGTGCGGGGGACAGGAAATTATTATTGGTCGTCGTGTTGCGAGGGTTGTAACGCGAGCGTTTGTCCGTTCCAAGAACACGTTATGTAATCTGTTGTTCACACAACGTGTAATTACGGTGTCCGAATGCATGTGCATGCCGGTCGTGCATGTGGTCGCCGGTTCGAATATCCAAGATCTATCTTTATTGAAGATTAAAGAGAAAAGAGAAAAAAAAAAAAAAAAGAAAAAAGATTATGCCTTAGATGGCTTTATAGCTGATGTAAGACATGTTTAGAGGTTGATGCACTTGACTTGATTCCTAGACTTTAATAAGACTTGGTGGCATACTGCATTGCCGGCAAGACCGGAGAGGTAGCCCTCACTCACACGATTCTGGCGTATAGTGACAGCTATCGCGTTTCGTGCGGGTTGGTGGAAAAGGCTCCGAATGTTTGTTTGCCCCTTATACTATAAAAATATATTATACTAGCTGTGCCCCGCGGTTTCAACCGCGAAATCCATATAAACTTCAACACCCTATTTCACCCCCTTAGGGGTTGAATTTCTAAAAATCCTTTCTTAGGGGATGCCTACGTCGTAACATCTACCTGAATGCCAAATTTCAGCTTGATCCGTCCAGTGGTGCTGTGCGTTGATAGATGGCTATATCACGTTTGAGTTTTATATATATAGATGAAGGTAACAGTATCCCTTTGCATCCAATCTATCCAGTAAGCACTTGGGAACCAGGGTAAAACATTTTCCCCACCACATTGTTACAAAATGGCACAAAACATAGCTTCACGCCTGTATTAATTATACAAACGGAACGCAGTTCCCCGGTCGTGTGGGTCCTATTCAGCTGCTACTTTACATTAAAATTTAGCGACATTTGCATTTTTAAAACTCCAAAATGAATTTATTCCTAAATGTAAAACTATTATCTGCGACAGACGGCTTCCAACATATTCAAATGACTTTTAATTAATTCTAGAATAAACTTATTGTGGAATAAATTAACAGCTGGAGGGGGCGTTCTCCCCCCACTAAGTGTTGCCAAGTCTAAACAGGTTAGCCGCCAAGAATATTTAATTAATTAAGAGTGGGATTAATTTATTCTTATGAATTAATATAATGCAGTGTACCACACACTAACTGCATTGCTATAATAAAAATGTTTAAAATAGCTACATTCATTAATGCGAAGGTCGACCCGGAAAAGGTATTTCTCAAAACTTAAAAATAAACTTGAAAACTGGCTCGTTTGCCCCAAATGTAAAAAAATATGTGCACAAGTATGAATTTTATAAGACCAGAACTGAATGCTCATGGCCCCTGGATGCAGGAGGAGGAAGAAGAGCAACGCATCTATACACCTACGCGGATGTCTACGGGCGTCGATAGCCATGAAAATTGCTCCGACTGGTCGTTTGCTAGTATCCTATTAATATTATAAATGCGAAATTTTATATGTTTGTATGTTTGTTTGTTAGTCCTTCACGCAAAAACTACTGAACCGATTTTCATGAAATTTGGCACACATATAGAGAGTAACTTGGATTAACACATAGGACAGTTTTTATCCCGAAAAAATGTTCGTATGGGATGCCATGGGATGATTTTTCACGGGATCCAAATTTACGCAGGTGAGACAGCGGGGCGCAGCTAGTATTATATAAAAATAAAAGGGCAGGAGAGGCTGCGCATACGCACTGACTTGTCGGTTTGATTCAATGTCAGCGAGTAACTTGGTAGCAGTTGTGTGGTTAGCGGTCAGACATTGAAAACAAGACGTATTCATTAACGTTATGTAATTTATATTAATAATATTATAAAATGAGTTCGTTTGTACGCGCTAATATCAGGAACTACTGGTTTATACCAGTAGTTCCTGATAATATGCTAAATTCTTTATGTCCGCCCGTTTATAGAGAAATTCTAGATAGTTTTTAGTAAGAGGTAGTGCCACGCTGCATGCCGTGTACCTACCTCTCGCTTACACGACACCAGCGTAAAGTAGCAGCTGTGCTGTCACGTTTCGTGCGGTGTGTAAGAAGCAGGCCCAAGGACGTGGGAAGAGAGGGCGGGCAGCGCATCTGTATAGTCTCTATGCGGATGTCTATGGGCGTAGGTAGTCATGAAAATGGCTCCGACTGCTCGTTTGCCCCCCTATAAAAAAATAAGTAGGTACTATAATTCTGTAAGACTTCGCTACAACAAATAGATCGAATTATGCGGGCGAAACCGCGAAGCATTGCCAGTTCGTATATGTCAGGTTCATTTAAATTGAGCTCGAGTGGCAAGGAGTCAGGCGTGTCATATTGTGGCATATCTTTCATACTCGACTGCGCCAGAAGATGAGCAATGACTTTCGAGCGTATGTATGTTTCTAATGTCACTGCTATAAGCATAAACTGATCGACGGATTTTAGCGTATGAGGTGTCATTAGCTTCTTGACTGACACACATTCATCATCATCTTGATGAAATACAATATCATCGGCTTACTGCGAGAAATCAGTAACCGACTTTGAGATATCAATTTTTTCATTAATTTTTCCCTAATATAGTGTTATTAATGAAACCAAAACTAATAAATTAATTGATTTTTTAATGTTTTGTAAATGTCAATTAATGAGCAGTATGCGTACGATATACTAAAATATATTTTGGCGACAGTGTTTTTGCGTCTCAATTTAGCAATTCACAACCATCGGTTGGGCTGATATGTAATATCGATCAGAAAAAATCGCCGTATTGCATTTGACGTTGAAATCCATTGTGGATATGAAACCACCGTTACGGGTATGTAACGCGAGTTGCTTTTATATCCACAGGTTCAAATATGAACTTTCACGGAGTTAATAACCGTTATGACAATTTGAAAAGCATTTGTCCTTCTCTTAATATAAGGAAAGACAAAGAGTGACTTATGTATCTTTCCTTGTTTTAAGAAAAGGACAGGGAGTCCTCTTCCAATTTCAAATATTTCAGAAAATATCTCTTTTGCACACTATTCAAATGCCATGTAGTTACTATGGAGGTAGACTGCACACCTTCAGATAGGTTCTTAAGCTGAGCAACGCTGGTGAGAGCGATGCGTGCGGCTGTACAGTTTAGTGGCACTTGACCTCGAGTATCTCCATCGGGAAGCACTTAAAGTCATTGATCCCGGTTATATCGCTATATTCATTAACTCTAATCAAGATGGCTACAAAATCAAAAGTAGCCTAAATATTAGTCATTAATATTTAGCCTACTTTTTACTTACCTACTATTAAGAGGACCTAGCCAATATTACGTACGTATACCAAAAGTAAATAAGTTTTAATTTAGTCGCCATCTTGATCTGAAATAATAAATAAGGTAAAAACTAAAATGTTAAACAAGCAATCCGCGTGGTTTGTGAGTATGGTGTTATCGTAGTATGTACAGACATACAACTAGCTCGCTACCAAGCTTGTTTGCCAGCCACTTCTCCTAATTGGTTGTAATCTTTGTTTAGATAGTTTAAGGGCAACAAAATCATCACAAAGGCAGATACAGTTATATTTGTCTGCATAATCTATTTAAAATAGAACAGTATGTTAGGGTAGTCATGCAAATATAAACTTTAACACGTTTTATTACGCTTCATTGTTTAAAAACACACTCTATTCATTAAACCAGGCAATGTGGACTAGGGTTGCCAACCGTACTATAATATATAGTATTGTACTATATTTCAGATCTGTGTACTATACAGTTGAAGAAATAATATAGTACGCAAAAATGTTATATTTTCACGTTCTAAACCTATATGGCTCTCTGAGTACTATATTTGATTGCAGTATACAATATTTAATAAAAACCTATATTTCATTTTTAATTTGTGCCGGGTTGCACCGATCGTGGTCACAGTCATCCTGTGACCACGGTCAGTGCAACCCGGTCGAAACGTCAGGAGAAAAACCGGTATGTTTCGCGTTAATCCCCGTATGCATAAATTAAATAATCATGCAACGCGAAAGTTTAAAAGTATTAATCTATATTTCGCCGAAGAAAAGTTGGCAACCCTAAAGCAGACCGTGTTTTAGCGGACGCTAAATGCTCTGAATTAAGATACAGCCGATTCTCTGGCCTACTCTAGACTAAACAAAGTAACTGAGTGGGCGGTGTAACGCTGACGTGTCATGGCGTTACAGATGACCTGGAATGTCCGGTTTTGATAGCGTCATACAAAAACATTAGGTCACTGGTCAGTCATGGGTAAACGTATCTAGTTTGCAACGTATTAGGTCTTAGAAATTATTATTCTTATTATCTCTATTTAATATGTACAATATAAAATTCTCGAGTCTCGCCTCCACAGATTCTCATGAAATTTTGTGTGTCTATTGTCTCTGAGAATCAGCCAACATCTATTTTTCGTCTTGAGATTTCCACAGGATCGAAACCTAATACGGGTGAAACCGCGGAACGCAGCTCGTATAAGTATAATACCATGGTTCATATTTAAAAATAAAATAAGTTTTACATTCACTATGGCCAGTACCAGTAACTAACGGCGCTCTGTAATCGATACATTTAGAAATGTATGATTGGCGATATCTTATCTGATAACTCGCCGATATGGTATGCGACGGTACGGTATGTGATGGTCCCTCATAAAGTACGCTCCTTGATTGGGTACATTCATCATCATCAGTCTGTAACTATTTTGTAAGAGGTAAGTGCTACTGCATGCTTGCGTGCAGCCGAATTGGGCCGGCACGACCGGGGAGGTACCACTCGCTTACACGAGACCGGCGTAACGTGACAGCTGTGGTGTCGTGTTTCGTGCGGTGTGTAAGTAGCCGGTGGTCCATGGAGGTGGGAGGAGAAAGGAGGACAGCGCACCTGTGTAGCCTCTAAGCAGATGTCTATGGGCGTTGGTAGTCATGGAAATGGCTCTGTCTGCTCGTTTGCTCCCCTATACCATAAAAAAAAAACTACGCTACTTTAGAAAACATTTTAAATTAGAACCAATTCATACTGTACAATATACAATAACAATGTAATTGGTGAATTGCGCGACGACGGCGTGTGTCGCTTTTCTATACATATATGCATATAAGATAGGGGCCGGATGAGCAGTCGGCCCTGCTAAGTGATCTCCGGCGTCCACAGACATCTGCAACACCAGGGGATGCGTGGAGACCGATGCTCAGACTCGTTACCGGGCTTATGAAGACAAATAAGCTCTTGTAGATTCTTTATACCTAGAGAGTAGAGACTAGCGAATGACTTAGAATGTACCTACAAGAGTGTAACACACTTGTGTTTTTCCTCCTCACGCACACCAAAGCAGTCAATTAAGTGCAAAACAATGCGAACGACAGACAACACAGCTGATTTCAACAGAACCACGACTTTAAAAAATACTAATTTAATCCTTTTGAACCGTCTGGAAATGAAGTCGGAATTTTAAAAATTGGGACCAAACTCGAAAAAAAAATCTTGCCACTAACCCAACGAGACCTTTAAAGTCTTGTTACTTCAATGGCAACGTTCTTTTTAAAACGCGTGTGAGAGAGACAGCGCTACGATGATTCACGAAGATACGTCACAATTATTCAATGTGTGACATTCCACATCCACCATTGGCATTGCCTTGATGAATCATCCGTTTTCGTCATCAGTACATGTTGCTCTTGAAACGCCGATGTCATTGTTGAATTGCAGCGCATTCAGCCTGCGTGTGAGATCCTACTGAGATCCATGGGCTGATTTTGTATTTTTCACGGGATCGAAATTTACGTGGTTGAAACCGCAGCAAATTAAAACTGCTGTTATGAAGATTTAAGTAAAGTAATCTCGTATCTCTAAAGGAAATCTCGTTACTCTACTTGTGTTAACTATAGTATATTATATTTCGTATTTATCACTTATTAAAAAAAAACCGATATATTTACGAAAAGACACACAGACATACCGCCAATCTTCTTTTTGAAACGTGCAGCGTGCGTCTAAAAAGCAGCTAATGTTTTCTACCTTATCTTATAGTACAAATATGATTTGTAAGTTTATTTTTATCTCATTCTTATATATTAAGTTTATTTATAATAGGACCTGCACATAAAAAACGGTATTAATAATATAATATTAAAATAAAAATGAAATAAATTGATATCGACAAACGAACAACAGAACTACATAATGTATTTACCAATTTATACATACACCTTTGCCTGCGCCCCCCGGTTTCACCCGCGTAAATTTCGATCCTGTAGAAAATAGAAAATCAATAATCATCCCATGGCGCCCCTTAGGAACATTTTTTCGGGATAAAAACTATCGAATATTTTAATCCAAGTTACCCTCAATGTGTGTGGCGAATTTCATGAAAATCGGTTCAGCAGTTTTTGCGTGAAGGAGTAACAAACAAACATACACACTTTCGCATTCATAATATTAGTAGGATACCTATATTTTGATTTTAAAAAGAAACCTATGATACAGGTTTCAAAATTACTACAAAGTCTGTTAAATAAACGATGAAAGTTTAAACCTCTGACGAATTTCTAGAAGAATTTATTTAACATTTTTGAAATGTCAAAAATCCTCGTTGAAGAATGGCGAAAGGTTTATTGGTATCTCTACGATTAGGATTTAGAACACAATAACATACAAAAACACATAACCTACAAACAATTTCAATAAGCCAACTCCACAAGCCAATAGCCAGCCAATTCACTTAAACCGTAATACAACATAACATAATGGATTCCCATCTCTGGCAGTATGAATTGACAAAGGTAACCCGATCACTACATCTCGCCCGTCAAGCTAAGTAGCGTCTAATGGAAATCCTATGTACCGCGGAGATGTATACGCTTCGATCAGGTGCTGGGACTCGTTTATGTATGTGCCTATAGCTGTAAATAAGAAGAAATGATATAAGCAACTGCTGGCGTTGACTCTATATTAGCTATATGTATGTTCCTGATATTGAATTTATATAGCTACATATACATAATTGCCTAATATCACCCAAATCTGATAGTTTGTGCACCTAAAAAATAATAAACATATTCAAAATATTTATAGCATAAATAGTCGTTTGAAATACCTTTTTAATTTGATTTTTTGTTTTAAGTTCTTTGGCAAGCCGTAGGAAATCTAGCCTAGCCTATCTAAAAATCAGAAACGATTAAAGCTTTAATAAGATCGCAATCTTCGGATTGCTCCGTTGAAAGCCAGTTAAAGCAAGAAAATAGCAATCTGCAAAAATAGCGGTGCTGTAGCGCAAATTTCCACGTATATTTTTATTATAGAACATGTCTCCGTTTTAATTTGCTCAGATTGTAATGAATGTTTGGTCGGGTTTTGATTATCATAATTACGCTCTATGATAGCCGTGCTGTCTTGTGATCTATTGGGAGGCTGGATTGAAAGAAGACAACGCATCTACATATTCTTTATCTCCTCTAATCTATATATATAAAACTCAAACGTGACATAGCCATCTATCAACGCACAGCCCAAACCATTGGACGGATCAAGCTGAAATTTGGCATCCAGGTAGATGTTACGACGTAGGCATCCGCTAAGAATTTTTAGAAATTCAACCCCTTAGGTGGTGAAATAGGGTGTTAAAGTTTATTTGGATTTCGCAGTTGAAACCGCAGGGCACAGCATGTATACTATAAAATTCTCGTGTCACAATGTTAGTTGCCACTTACTTACTCTTCAGAAACGGCTTCATTGAATTTCGTGAAATTTTGTTTTCTTATTGGTATTGGTATTGGATTTATAGGATCTGAAAATCGGACAAAAATTGCTCATTTTGATATTTCCAAGGAATCGAAACGTACGCGCGTGAAATTGTAGAGCACAGCTTGTTATAGTATGATTAATGAAAACATTAAGTAGCTGCTTGTTAGAAACGTTGCAAAGAGGAGATTGCGGTATCTGCCTTTCTCAAAATAATTCAGTTTCAGAATTGAATGAAAAATAAGAAATAATATATATTCCGCCCGCAGCTTCACCTGCGTGAATTTCGGACTCCAAAAATGGAAGATCTCAATTTTTCCGAATGAAAGATTCACAGCTCCTCTCCCGTGACAATAAGTAGCCTATAAGTTGATTCGACCTGTTAGTAATAATATTCATGCAAAATTTAAAGTAAATCCATACCATCCATCCATACTTTTTAACTTTTTTTTTACTTTTCAGTCTTAGCCTGGACATACTTTACAGACAAACAGACAAAACTTTTAAAACTATATTTTTGGCTGCGATAACAAGTAATTCAAGTATTCTTTCAAAAAAATATTCAATATACAGTTTTGACTTTCCTAGAATTATATTATGTTCTCAACTCTCATAAATAGAGTATTTATGAGGGATGGACAGAGTCGATAACGGAGGACGTTCTAGAAGTTTTTATAATTTTCATCTGCTTATTTGACCACGCATCATTTTAAATTTTGATCGGATTTTGATGCAACCTCTACTGATCTGTCGAGAAATTGACCGGCCAGGTTGTACTCATAAAAAATATGATGGTACTGCTATAATGATCATAAAAATAATTCAAAACTAGAATATCGGATATCTATAACAAACTGTTCATTAGTGTGAAAAATATTGCATTTTCCCCCAACTATTGGAAATCATTTCCGCGCCGCCTCACCCGGGCCACGTTGAGATCTCGTAGGTTTTTTCTTCGTATTATAAAGCCGATAACAAGTCAAAGGAGTCGAGGGGCTCCTCAACTGCCTCCGGGCTCCGACGTCTTAATGGAATCATTTTTATATTGAAACGTAGATTCATAGAGCTCTTAAGATTGTCTCTGGATAGATCTCAAGTAGTTGTTAGGAATGAAAATACGTTTTTTACAATTTCTATTGTATACTTGCTGCGCCCCGCGGTTTCACCCGCGTAGGTTTCGATCACGTGGTAATGTCGAGATGAAAAATAGATGTTGACCGATTCTCAAACCTACACAAAATTTCCTGCGAATCGGTCTAGTCGTTTCAAAGGAGTATGCTAACTAACATTGTGACGCGAGAATTGTATACCTACGTAGAGATGATATCTTATCTTATTATTATTATAAATACGAAAGTTTGTATGTTTGTTTGTTTGTTACTCCTTCACGCATAGACTGTTGAACCGATTTTCATGAAATTTGGCACACACATAGAGGGTAACTTGGATTAACACATAGGAAAATGATACAAAAATGTTCTTATGGTATGCCATGGGATGATTTTCTATTTTTGGATCGAAATTTAGTTCGGTGAAACCGCAGGGCGCAGCTAGTATTATTATAAAAGATAAATCCGATTGACTATCTACATCTAACAATAACCTTTCAAAGTGCATACGTGGCTGTTTATCAACTTCTGTTGAGAACTAGTTTAGCCTACATAGGGAACTTGTTTCAAAATTTCAAACTCAGCACTAGAAGAGTAAGCCTATAATAAGCTTTTTAATTTCCGCGTTCCAAACTTTTCCTCTGAAAGCTTAATTGAAACTGACGAATCTAAACGGGAAATCTAAAAAGGATTTCTCCTTTAAGAATTATGTATATCTGGGAACAGTGGGTAGACGAAATTATAAGATTCTGTTTAATAAAATATATTTTACGGTTATGTTGGGAACCTGACCCCATTGCACGGTTCCGAAGAAGTAGTAAGGGCTGTTCAGAGGTAGCTGGACAGTCCCATATGAGGAGAAGTCCGGATTTTTCGCCGAGGCCAGCCTGTCGAAGGAGGAATCCTGTTGCCTCCAAATATAGCGGCTGTAGGGGTTTAGTCGGTATTGTACTAAGTGCCGAGTCTGAATAGGTCCAGAGGCCACCTACTCTCCTAGATATCATACATATTCCCCTGCGTCAAAAAAGGCTAGCTAGATTTTATTAACATTGAACAAGTTTTATTTTGACGCCCAACAAAGTGACCACGGGTTGGTTAGCTATTATATTTGTAGTATTATTTCTTATTATTCAAAATAGTCCCGACTATGTATTCCATTGCTGCTCTTGACTCCAGAGAAATCATTTCCCATTTTTTCAGTAGAAATCTCAGAAAACTTGTAAAACATTTAACGAATAGAGCCTCTCTTTTTCTTTAATAAAATGGTAATAATTTAACTCAATCAGCGGGCGACTCCCAAATTGGATTACTGATTTGGGGCCCCGTCTTACGCTGTCAAGTCCGGGGCAGTTGCGGGGAAAGTGGTCGTGAAATAGATGGTTTTGTTTTTATAGTAATAGCGTATTTGAGGTAGCATGTTCGGTTTATTTTTTTATACTATAAGGGGCAAAAGTGAAGTCGGGGCTATTTTTATGACCCCCGACGTCCACAGACCTCACTTTAAGACAGTTATAAGTTTTCACTTCTGTGGACCACCGAACTGTTCTACTTTTTTTCATCAACTAGTCTAGAAATATCTTTTCAATACGACATTTAACACTACAACAAAAGGGTGAATGGATTGCAAGGGATCCATCTCATCTCACTGGTATGTTTCAACGGTTTTTAATCTGTACGTTGTTATTTTTTAACAAAGAATCCTTTTATTTCAGTACAAAGAAAATGTTTTGTATAAATATCGTATTTTAAATTGTTTTATTTGTGTAAGATCATGTATTTTAATAGGTTCTTCGATATTTTTTATTATTGTTATAAATAAAGTCGTGAATTCGGCTGCAAAGGACCAGTGACGCCTTTCTTTAAGTAAATAATACAACTGGACTTGTCACTCGCTTTATAAAGACACATCCAATGTCACACGCTAAAAAAGCAGTTAAGGGTCAATTCATACCAAAAGCGCGGCGAAGGGCAGCGAAGCGGAGCGCAGTTTATGTGTCATATGAATTTCAACTTTATAATAATTACTACAATACTTATTATCGCATGAGAAGCTCGAACGAGACGCGCGGATTCCCGCGAAGTCGCTGGAATGCGCTAGAAGTCGCTGGAATGCTCTAGAAGTCGCGAGAATTCGATAATAAGTACTATAGTAATGAAAATAAAGTTGAAATTCGTATGACACATAAACTGCGCTCCGTTTCGCTGCGCTTCGCCGCGCTTTTGGTGTGAATTGACTCTTAAAGCGCGGCTAGTACAAACCTAAATATGTACAATTATGCACAAAAATTCATTCATACATTCGAAACACAACCTGAGTTTCTGACACAGTCGGTCAAAAAAACGATAGTCATGTTAATGAGATGTTCAGGTATTAGCCACACGTCGACGCCTCCTCCGTGTCCTTTGACCTCCGACCCTCGGGTAAATGGACCAGAGCGGAGGGAACGTGCCCCCTTTGATGTCGGAAAACTTGCGCCGTTTGAGGATTTCCAAAGGTTTATTACAGTATTTGAGTCTATTTCGTGTAGTTTGATTGAGTGAGTCTTGATTCTTGTATTTTTTTTATAACTAGCTGTGCCGCGGGGTTTCGCCCGCGTTAATTTATAAGAAATCCATATAAACTTCAACACCCTATTTCACCCCCTTAGGGGTTGAATTTCTAAAAATCCTTTCTTAGCGGATGCCTACGTCGTAACATCTACCTGGATGACAAATTTCAACTTGATCCGTCCAGTGGTTTGGGTTGTGCGTTGATAGATGGCTATGTCACCTTTGAGTTTTATATATATAGATAATAAGAGGGCACACGAGCAATTAGAGACATTTCACGACGACACACGATGTCCATAGAGGTTATAATAGGTTGGCCTTTTGTTTTGGTCATGGAAGTGGGCGAGGATTCAACTACATCGAGATGTCGAGTCCCAATCGATGTTATTAACGCGACAGTAAAAGTTTCATCAATAGTAGTTAACGGGTAATCGAGTGGAGTGTTTATTGGGGGACTCGCGCCCGGGGGACGATTAGCTCGCTCGGGACACTTTATTGTGATTGTGATTGAGATTTGTGAAGGTGTTAGGGCGACACCACACTCGCTGCTTTTAGCAGCGGCGGTTTTGCGACTGCATCGATGCTATATCACGACATAGCG
>LUGF01004559.1:10263-23950 GCA_001625245.1 Calycopis cecrops | reverse complement strand
CGGGTACTAGACAACGGAATATATTTAATATGTTTTACAAATTTAAGAAATTTTATATATTTAAGATTTTTATTATAGAAATACATATATTACATAGATAAACATCCTTGATCAAGACGGGATTCGAACCCGCGATCCCCGGCGCAACATGCTCCACTTATCCGAGCCCTGTACCACTGCGCCAGCCTGGTCGTCTGGTAGTACAATTTTTGTTTTAGGCAGACTCCTTCCGGCTTCTAAGTTTAAGAATCTGACAACCTTACTAGCATATACATATTAATCTTCTTACAGCTATGGAATATTGCTAACGAATTTCAAATATTGATTATTTTGCTTTACATTTAAAGAAAAGAAGAACATCTCTGGTAGTCTCAGGGAATAATGACAGTGCCCTTTTACAGAGCTCAAATCAAATCGCCGCACCGGTTAGGTTAACCACGACATCCGCGCGCGAGTCGTACCACCCGCCAGTGGTGGAGGGGGGGTCCGGGCCCCCCAATCATGATACCTCATAGAGCTCTTCTAGCTCATGACCCGTGTCGGCCACTTTTTAGCTGCCGCGCGTGGGCTGCTCCCCTCCGTTAGAAGTGGGGAGAGGACGACACCCGCTGTCCTCGGCCAAGATAATAATAGTATAACCTATTAATCGCAATAGTCCGGTTTGCCTTCTCCCAGTAGCTGGGAAAGAAGGGGGGGTCTGCCCCCCATCGACCACAAATACAGTGGCTTGAGCTAACCCCAGGGTGCTCGCCACTCATATCGATGAAGCTGCACTGGCTTTCAGCCCAAGCATAGTTCTACCTAAAAAAAAAAAAGAGCTAGTTAAAACTAGCTTCAGCCCTGAATATCGGATTTCAAAAATTGAGTTATACATATAAACCTTCCACTTGAATCACTCTGTTAAATAAAAAAACCTATAAAAATCTGTTGCGTAATTTTAAAGATCTAAGCATACAGACACAGCCGGCGGAAAGAGACTTTGTTTTATACTATGTAGTGATAGAATAAAGGTACACAGTGTATTCGAATCACAGGATCCCTAACACAAATTGCACCTAAACGAGATCATTTCGTACATGTTTTCGGACGGATCGCTCTCAACAAAAGCAACTCGAGTTTCAATGACAATTTACCCACTAAAGCCAATCGGGGGTAGGGTTGCCACTTGCCATGCCAAACACAAAAAGCCTGACACAGACTCAAATTTATCCAGAAATTTTGCCTTAAAGCCTGACAGTAGTTTTTAAAGAAAAACAATTGTAGCTTTGTCTGAAATGAAGTTATTATTATTCTTTTGAGACATCTAACAATCACACACACACTTTTTGGTAAACTCGTCAAAAGCCTAACAAAAGTCGAACATGGCCATGAAGTTGGGTAGAGCAAGGAGGGGCAACGCATCTGTTATATCTGCGCGAACGTCTATAGGCGTCGGTAATCATGAAAATAGCTCCGACTAGTGGTGAGACGGTGATTGTGATCGCCGTGAAAAATAACTCTGCCATTCATAAACAGCCATCGCTGTAGTGAATGCTCTTTGCGCAAGCAGTGATTTCAATCACTACATGCTCACAGCGACCGGTCACTGTTATTACACGTTCGCTGTGATTGCATGGCAGCGATGCAGCGCGCTAAAGTAAAGCGTGATTAAATCACTGCTACTATTCACGGCGATTTATTACAACTGCTCAGGGCGATCGCTGCTATTCAAATATCATTCTTAGGCACACCTCTAGCTCCGACTGCTCGTTATACCACAAAAAAACCGAACTTGTCCGACTAAATGCTGACACCTGGCAACCCTACGCGGGGGTTTAAAAACGAACAATAAATACAGTGGGGTACGATGCCCGCGGGTAACGTACGGATACGCTTAATGGCGATCTATTGTGCCGGGGACTTAATTACAAATATTTACCCCTGGAATGTTACATTGGTAATTTCTAGTTCCTTAATTGCGTTGATAATTTCGTTGTTCATTTTGGTATTAGGTGTTAGGCTCAATTTACACCAAAAGCGCGGCGAAGCGCAGTGAAACGGAGCGCACTTTCAGTGTCATATAAATTTAAACTTTATTTTCATTACTGTAGTACTTATTATCGAATTCTCGCGACTTCCGCGCGGATTCCAGCGAATTCTCGCGCAGTCGCGGGAATCCGCGCGACTCGTTCGAGTTTCTCATGCGATAATAAGTATTATAGGAATTATTATAAAGTTGAAATTCATATGACACAGAAGCTGCGCTTCGCTTCGCTCCGCTTCGCCGCGCTTTTGGTGTGAATTGACCCTTAAGTTGAAGGTTTTGTCTGTCGTTTAGTTAGAAAGAGAGAATAGAATAGAAAAGTCTTTATTCAGTACTCAACTGCTAGATACAAAATACGAGACTAATACACAATAAAGAAATAACGACACGAGAGAGGTGTTCGTCCGTGCCCGAAAAAAGATTTTTGATAGACGGACAGACGAATTGATCCTATAAGAAAGGAGTTATAGAAACCGGCTGCATTTATGTAATTTAAATTAATAAAATAGTGGAAAAATTATAAACAAGTGTCACAATTTAATATGAATTGCCATCAAAAAGTGACAATACATTCCATCAACTAGATCCTATAAGGTCTATTCTTACAAAATACGGATGCACTCGTAATGTTCAGATACATGAAACGTTTATATTGAAGATATATGCATACGGCGCTCACGTCATGATTTGCGAAATAGAGATGTATGTAACGAATAACCAATGCCCTATTATCCCACGAGGGCGTGGATATACGCAAAATTGCCCCTTGCATGTCGCTGCATTGAAAAAAATACCAATATAGTGTATGTGTAACTGTTACAGGAATGGAATTTATGTTGTAAGGACTACATTTGATTGAACTTAACAGCTCATATTTTATAACATATTTTTTTTAAATATAGGTGAAGGGAAAAAAATTGATGGATTCTTGTATTTTTTAATATAGGAGAGGTAATCGAGCAAACGTGTCCCCAGAAAGCGATATTGTGATCTCGGTTTGCAGACAGCTGCATCATTCGCGGTTTCGCAGTTGCGTTGCCTTTGACAAAAGAATAAGCTCTTCATTGAATATCCCAACTTCTATGTTGATTTGACCCCACTGCTTAGTTTTTTTAATAGTAGGGCAATCGAGTTCTCGGAGCCATTGCCACGACGCCCATAGACATCCGCATATACAGATGGGTTGCTCCCCTCCCGCACGGATGGCAATATCTACTAAAAGTAATCTTACAGTGGAGTGATTTAAGATTCATTTGCCTGATTTGAAACTTTCAGGGTTATTTTTGGCTGTGAATAATTTAAACAGCCAGCAGGGAAGCGGCGAGGACGCGATTATAGCATAAATTACACACAAACACTTAATGTAAATTCGGCATAGCATTTACCAAAGATTATTTGTTGATTATCTAAATTGCCGGCATTATACACTCACAATATTGGAGCACGGAACAGCTGATCAGTATCTCGAATGGAGAAAAACGTAGAGGTTTAATGTGGTCTGATTTCAGCCCAACGCCTCCGCTATTTCCGATGGCTTGCGAGATTGTTACCCGATTACGCTGGAGGGCTATGTTTTCTCAAAGATATCTGAAATAATTCTTTATTAAAAATGTGTTATAAAGTTGATGAATTTTCGTTTAAGGTATGCGATGAGATTTGGCTTGATTATAACTATGATATGACTTGATAGGTATCATGGTTATTAAAAAACAAACAGTAAACGATATTGTTAAACAATAAAAATAAAAAGTGTATCTTTAAGGTGCTGATAGACTTGAGCATTCATTTGTAACAGAACATCGAGCATTCGCCGTTTGTATATTTGTCGAACTGAACAACGAGCCGAGCCAAGCATAGAGCCAAACATAGCTATGAACATTTTCACGATCATTCTAATGACGGGGAACGGGGACGCGGAACTATGACTGAAGCTTGGCTCGGCAAAAAACTCGAAGCAATGCTCGCTAGAATGCTCTCGTTTATTTTTCTGTATGTAACATTCGCATGAATGCTCATTACATGTGATTGCTCAAGTTTATCAGCATCTGTAGGTTCTGACACGCTTGGAGCCTTCGTTATAAATCTTGAGTGTTTATGAGACTTAAGCAACGTAACATTAAAGCGTTACTCTATTGTTAATGTCCCCCTATCATGGCTAGGGCCTTTAGTCTGGCTATTACAGTTGCCTTTATTACGCTAAAGTGTGCCTGCCCTGTGGTCACACGACTCTGTGTCACACGCTTATTCATCATATTGCCTCACGCGCTCTATGTCTCTTAGGTAGTGAACTCCGAAAACACTTATTTTATTACAGCTTAAGTTATCGAATACGATACCTACCTTACCTATAGAGATACATAGATATATAGATATACCTTAAGCTTCTTTAAGCATTTGATGAAAACTACAAATCTAAGCAACACTTTTGACCTATAGCTCTTCGACTACACACACAAAAGACTGAGCACATTTCGGCTGGCTGGTTCTGCGTATCCGTCTGTATTGGCACTTGGCCTGGTGATTGCTTATTGTCTGTCTCCACAATGTACAATCAACATTCTGCGAGACCTTGCTTTGGTACAATGATACGCACTTTACAGACAAAGAGGTTTTGTGGCAAAATATTGTACAAACAGCTGGATGTCGTAAAAATATTTGTGTTCCTTGCGTGGGGTTATTAAAGCTATACTACCTGAAGGGATCCCTTTCACATGGAGTATTATAATGAAATTGCTCAAAAGTTTAATTACGTAGTTACATTCTTTGCAGCCTATTTAGGCCAGCAAGACCGGAGTGGTATATCCCAGAGGTTGCCGTAAAGTGATTGATCAGTTACATACGTTACTGTAGGTGTCGACAGTCAACGAATCCGGCTGATCGTTTGCTCCCTAATAGAATGAAAAAGTAGATAACTAATGGACGTAGTTGTGCGCGATTTCAGCACGTTATGTCAGCAGACGTAGAAAGTTTGGATCCATGATTTCAATTTCCACTTATACACTAACAAATGTTAAACATATGCCACTAAAATCTATGCTCAATAAACTCGGTAACTTTTCCGAGTCAAGAAAAGTATTCCTTTAAAAATGGCGTCGACCGATCTTTATCTTATAGTATTTATGACCTAAACCTCTCAACCTTTTGGACCATCCCTAAACTTTGCCCCGTAATTTTTGTTTGTTCAGCACTCCAGCTTTCTGCCAGAGATCTTGTTCTTCTTATCAGATTGTAATGTATGTAAATGGATATTAAGGCGGAGGAACATAATGTGACTGGGAATTACTATTGTCAGCTATTACTTCCGAACATACCGTGGAATTTTTAAGGCCGTAAGAAGGGCAATTTTTAGATTTTCCGTTTCCTACAGCCTGAACGGTTTTTAGCGTAAGAGGTGTGATTAGATTCGCCGTGATAACGTGATACTGGGTACATTAAAGGTGTTTGGCTGGCACAGGTAGCACTTTATGCCATCATCGCGAGAGGTACCTCCCCAGTTGTGGCCCAAATCGACAGCAATGCCGCGCGCCACCTCTTAATTGATTACATTAGTAAATTCGTCTTGATAACGCGAGTGATACGGGTACAAATTGTTGTTTAATTTGATGTAAGGATAGATTACACAAGCAAGCAATCATATTGTGATGTCCAATAGATTCTCAATATGTAATTTATCACGTGTCAAAGGTCAGATGGCCTGAGTGAGCCTGCAATGCGACAGACGTTTTCACAATATGGACAGTAAGGACGGAGGACCTCTACCCCACCCGATATTGGCGTAAAATGATAGCTGTTCTGGCGCGTGTAGCAGGATTTGCGAGTTTCCGGTGGCCTACGGAGGCAGGAGAAAGAAAATGCACAACCTCTATGAGGAGATTTATGTGAAAAAACAGCCCTTATATCTCGTATTATATAAAAAATATTAACTCGCAATTCAAAGGAGATACGTGATTCGTAACGTTTCAATTCCTCGCCGTTTTCGCAATGATTTTCACAAATTAAAGATCAAAAGATATTAATTCAGCTCACGATACATCTTATCGAGGCTCTCGGCCCGTCTTTTATCCCCTCCATAAACGGCTCCCATTTAAAAGAGACCCGCGGAAGCCTTTAAATATCCCCCGCACGAATGCGCAAATTGATATAAAATGTCTGGCTTCATGGTGTCTGCTCTGAGTGCCAAGTAACGGTTTTAAATCTGTGATTTATTCCTATTACAATGTTTTTAAGACTAAAGATTTTTGAGTGCATGTATGCAATATGTGGATTCCCTGATTAGGCTGAGGGGGTGGACGGTTTTTAACCTTTGAGGCTTTGTCTTTTAAGCTAGGGCAAAGTAGGAAAACGAATGTATATCTACGGATGGTAATGGTGGTCACCAAATGTCTCCGTTTGCTACTTTTTTATAGTACCTATAGGGGGATAAACGAGCAGTTAGACATTTTCATGAGTTATCCTCATAGAGGTTATACAGATGCGTTACCCTCCTTTCTCTTTCCCCCTTCAATGGACCACCGGATACTTAGAAACGCGATAACCCAGCTGTTACTTTGCCGCACTATTCGTGGGTGTCACTACTGAATTACACTCACTTATTGAAGTGAAACTTCAATACGCTCGCTTGACATGGGGAGTAAGCTAGCGAGAGCGTTACAAAAATCACACATCGGAGGAAATTTTAATGACAACTTGCATTGCAAGTTGTCATTTAAATTTAAAATTCAACGATCTAAGTGAAACTTTTTTGTATTTAAAAATAAATATCATATGACATGTTATGTCATTGTGACTACGATAGTGAATTTGTTTAAGTCAATAATTAAGTTTTACTTCAGTTGTGTGGTCTAAAGCACGTACTATTTTATCCGTGTGTAAACCGATATAGCATTTCTGCATTGCAAACGAATTGGGCCACGGGCGACGCAGCACCTCTATTAGATGATAAAGCCGTGGAGAGCAAATGAAATCACGGTGTGTTTGCCGCCGCGTTGACCGACCTGCATTCTATTTTGTTACCTTTTTTGTTACTCACTAACAAATCTATTTTTTTTCAGGTACTGTGAATTCAACAAAAACATGAACTACGTCAGTAAGTAACTGCTCTAAACGCGCTTTTTCTTGGTATTCTTCGATCTTTCGCCAGATCTCGGTGAGCTCTAATAAAGGGGGACTACTAGGATTTTGGTAAGAGGTAGTGCCACACTGCATGCTTGCATGCAGTCGAATTGGGCCGGCACGACCGGGGAGGTACCTCTCGCTTACAGACTGGCGTGGAGTGACAGCTGTGCTGTCGCGTTTCGTGCGGTGTGTAAGTAGCCGGTGGCACATGGAGGTGGGAGAAGAAAGGAGGGCAGCGCATCTGTATAGCCTCTATGCGGATGTTTGTGGGCGTCTGTAGTCATGGAAATGGCTCCGGCTGCTCGTTTGCCCTCCTATATCATAAAAAAAATAATTATAAAAGCCATCGCGGGCTCGAATCCCGCCCACGTCATGGATCTATGTATTATAGGTATTTCTGTTATAAAAATCTTAAATATATAAAACTAGCCGAAACCCGCGGCTTCGCTAGCGTGTTAGAGAAAAGAAATATTTATACATATTTCGAGCCTATGGCTCTCTTAATCAATCCTTCAACTATTTCCATACTAAATATCGCATCGATCTGTTGATCATATTTGATGTGACAAAAGGGCAAAGAAACAAACAAATACACTTTCGCATTAATAATATTAGTATGGATTTAAAAAAATGGGTCTGGACAACATACCTAGTGTATAAATTCTACAGATGAATTGTGCTTTGCTGTACTAAAGGTGTTTTAAAAATGTGAACGTTATCTGAAAATTTGTATACCGACTGTAAATACAAACCTTTATGCGACGCTTTTTAATATTATTGAAAGTTCAATTGTTTTTAGGGTTCCGTATCTCAAAGAGAAAAAACGGAACCCTTATAGGATCGCTTTGTTGTCCGTCTGTACGTCTGTCAAGACCTTTTTCTCTAAAACGCTTGAAGGGATTAAGCTGAAATCTTTGTCAAATACGGAGGTCAGTTACGTCTTGATGCCTTGAAAAAATCACACTTCTAAGTTAATGCAATAAAAAGTTATAGTCATTTATGCATAAATTTTGTATGAAAACGCACTTTTTAGAAAACCTATAGGGTACTTCCCGTTGAGCTAGAATTCTGAAATTTGGCAAGAAGTAAGACCTTACAGTATACATATAGGAATAAATCTAAAAATTGGTAAATAAAATTTATATCACTGGAAAAATCATTACCAACTTATGCATGTAGTTCGTTTCATACTAAATGTATGCAAGCACCCGCATATATAAGTTTGTCGCAAGGAAGTGTAATTTTCTCAACGTCTATTACTTTTGCTCATACCTCCCGTTCCTACGGAACCCTCGGTGTGCGAGTCTGACTCGCACTTGGCCGGTTTTTTCCAATTAATTCTTGTTTCGGATCACAGTTTTAATCTTATTGTGAATTTTACGCAACGGTATTACGTAGAATCGGCTCAGACAGGTTATTATGACAGAACTGTACACAGGTCACGCAAAACCTTGCTGAACCGATTTTCATGAAATGTGGCACACATATAGAGGGTAACTTGGATTAACACACAGGATAGTTTTTATCCCGAAAAAATGTTCCTTTCGGATGCGAGGGGATGATTATTTATTTTTCAAGGGATCAAAATTTACGCACGTGAAACCGCGGGGCGCGGCTAGTAAAAAACATAAATTTTCGTTCAAAACTTCTCTTTGAAACACGACGATCATATGGCTAAAACTATAATTTCCCCACATAGTACTCGCGTGAAGGCCGAACGGTAGCCATTTTCGCTTCGGTCCCACATACCGTAATTATCGTGTCATAAACTGCGTTATGCGTGCAAATAGAAACCCATTTATATTCACTAGCATGTCGAGCAGGGGTCTAATGATTGCCAAAACAGCGGGAGTGTTTTCTTTTTTGTTACAAATTTCATGTAAAGCGGGGCTAAATATTTTGATTTCGCGTCAGCAGACATGTTACACATATCACAGGAAAGTGGAGTTGCGTTAAAGTTTAACATTCTTTTCAATTCTTATATATTTTTTTATCTTTCATCGGCAGTCTATGACGGCTTGTTTTTTTATGCAATGTCCAAGCCATAAACTATACTTTCAATTTTATAACATTCTTTTTCAATAGTAAAACATAAAGACTCGACAATAGTTGTACAACAAAGAAAACGCACAAAGCAAGTTCATACAGAAAAGATTAACAATTAGTGTTCGCCCGTCTGCTTAGTCACCATCATCAGCTGACTGACGTCCATTGCTGGACATGGTCTGATAGCGTCATGGTCACGAGCCACTTGCATCCAGCTACTCCCTGCCACCTCAACCAGAGACGTCAGTCCACTGCACTGGAGGCCCCCGCCATCATTTTTTTTATGGTATGGGGGGCAAACGAGTAGTCGGAGCTATTTTAATGACAACCGACACCCATAGACATCCATATAGAATGTACACAGATGCGCTGTCCTCCTTTCTCCTTCCACTTCTATAGGCCACCGGCTACTTTACTAGCTAAAACCAATTTTGCGGGCCAATTTAGGTACCTAATAGAATCGATTGGTTGAACAGATAAATTATTCGTAATACCTTAATTTGGCGTGCCTATTTATAGAAAAATGCTTGATTTAAACGTCAAATTTGATAACTAATTAGTCAAACAAATTTGACTATTTGCCAGAACAATGTAAATTCTAAATCATCAAAATGACTAATGTATTTTATTATTGAAGCTGTTGGGTTTTGGCCTAGCCATACCATATTTGACTTGTGTCCTGCAATACGATTAGCTTTATATAAAATTTGAATCCAAAGTGAATTAAATATAACTTTTCCGTGATACGGAATGCAACAGAAGTATTATGACCTCGCTCTAAAGATAAAACAATACATTGCCTTATTATTATCTTAAGGCGCGCATAAAAAGATAAATATTTACATCCGTGAAGAGATGTAACTCATCCTCATATTAGTTTGGCTTACGCCTAATTGACTAACACATGGTGCGGCTAATAGTGCACTTGTTGCTTGTTTTTTCAGCTCACTCTGGGCACGCTCGGGACACGTGTTCCCTCGTTAGGGGCGCCTAAGTTTCTAATTACAAAAAATAACGGACTTCAAAAAAAGTCTTTTTTATCCAGCTTAGGGCCAATATTTTCAAATAATCTTTTGAGTCATATTTAGATTAAAGCTATGTGTATGCTAAATAAAAGCTAGATTAGTCCAAAGCGTGAGTAGATCAGCAAATGAAATAGTCCGGACATTTTATTTTATATACATATATTGATGGTTTGAATAAATTATTCTCATATTAGTATAGCTAGATTAAGTAACACAAGTTGTACTGTGTAAAGTGCATGTGTAGCGGCTGTTGTTCCAGCTCAACTGCACAAGTACTTACAGTTGTCTTACTGTTGAAAGACTGACATTTCAAGTTTAAAAAAAAGGCTATGTTCGAAAATGCATTATGGTCACCGCACACTTATCAGCTCGGAAAGGGAACGTGACCCATTAATGTACAAACATACAAAGAATACTGAACGACTCGAGGCGATACGTTTACATTCCCTTTCCAAGTTGATAAGAGCGCGGTGACTATAAAATTCCGCCATTTTGTCTTTTCTTGTTCTTTGTCATCCCTCTATATTTTTTATAAATCCTTTATTCACGGAAAGCTATACACGGACATGCTAAATTACAGCTCAGTCAGTAAATCAATGTTACTTTACATATGGAATAAGTTTCAAGACGTAAATCAAGTCCATATTAGTTTAGCTCACGCCTAATTAACTAACACATGTAGCGGCTAATACTGCACTTGTTGCTGTTTTTTCAGGTCGCTCTCGGCACGATCTAGACACGCTCTGTCACATGCCTTACACATTTTACATTGACAACCCTAATGATAGTAGAAATATTGTTTTCTTTTTTCCGTGTAATCACATAAATTTTTCACAGCCCTAATGACAATTTGCATGTGTAGTTTAGTACAGGTGCCGGGAATATTTGATAGTTATCCTATAGGTTACGCTTTTTTTACATTTAATAATGACCGATATACGAAATATCTAAATACAGACCTACTTAATTTCCTATGATTGTGTGGATAGATGTCTTCGATTGTCGACTTGCAATCAGTCAATATCACTTAAGGGCTATACAGCTAGCTAGGTACGTACCTAGCTACCTTAACGTCCTACTTATAATATAGCTCAATTACCTTACAGTCTCTTTAGAAGACCATATTTTATTCTACAAAATATGCCGTAAAAGTATTAGATCGAATAAGTATTTGGCCTAATACCGAAAGCATTAAATTAATTAAGTGTAATTATGTAAACCAAATACATAAAAATCTATATTAGAAAATGAAAATATGTACTTACGCTCTAAATCTTTACTCTTAATTCTCGAAATCATAACCAAAAAGGAAACCACTTAACTTTTTGTGTGCCCGTCAAAGTATAAGTTATAGTGTGCATGGTGCATTCGCTTTTCGGGGTAAAACATTTTTTTAATCTGGCAATACACTCTCTAAAGCGCTCAATAGCCATCATTTTTATCAAAATGTATTTATAACTTTTTTTTTTTATGATATAGGAGGGCAAACGAGCAGCCGTAGCCATTTTCATGACTACCGACGCCCACAAACATCCGCATAGAGGCTATACAGATGCGCTGCCTTCCTGTCTCCTCCCACCTCCATGGGCCACCGGCTACTTACACACCGCACGAAACGTGACAGCACAGCTGTCACTTTACGCCAGTCTCGTGTAAGCGAGAGGTACCTCCCCGGTCGTGCCGGCCCAATTCGACTGCATGCAAGCATGCAGTGTGGCACTACCTCTTACCAAAATATATATAATATGTATTTATAACTATACATATTGTATTTTTTTAATATTAGGTAATATACCGATTTTAAAAATGCGATAGTGTTTATGTTAGTTAGTTTGTTTGTTTGTTACTCCTTCACGCAAAAACTACTGAATCGATTTTCATGAAATGTGGCACACATGGAGAGTAACTTGTATTAACACATAGTTTTAGCCCGTAAAAATGTTTCAATGGGGTGCCATGGGATGATTTTCTATTTTCCACGGGATCGAAATTTACGAGGGTGAAACCGCGGGGCGCAGCTTGTACAAATAATAATATATTGTTATACTGAGATCAGGTTCTTATACAAGCTGAACGAACCTCGCATTACTGTGGCTATAAAATATACAATCCTTAATCGAAATATAATATAGGCTATAAAATTTTCATTTGGGTAGTTTTAGTACTCTCTGTGCGAAATGTTGTTGAAATCGGTATATTAGTTCCTGAGATTAGCTCGATGGATACGGAATTTTTATGAAATTATGATTCTTATTAGACGCCTAAGCGTCTCTACCTAGGTAGAGGACATAATGTTAAGCCTTCTTTTTGTGAGGCAGGTAAAATGCATTAATACATATTTCAAGTAAGAGGTAGTGCCACACTGCATGCTTGCATGTAAGTAGCCGGTGGCCCATGGAGGTGGGAAGAGAAAGGGGGGCAGCGCATCTGTATGGCCCCTGTGCGGATGTTTGTGGGCGCCGGTAGTCATGAAAATGGCTCCGGCTGCTCGTTTGCCCTCCTATACCATAAAAAAAAAAAAATGGCTCCGAATGCTCGTTTGCCCGTATACTATTAAAAGAAAATAAATAAAAAAGCAACTAGGTACCTAGGTAGTAAATAATATAAGGTATTCACCCTTATAGGTGCACTATGACTTACGTTATCTACCCCAGGTCTTGGCTAATCTTATCGTCACGATAACACAGGGCGTGTCCAGTATAGAGCAAACAGTGAGTGGCGTGTATGCTCGTATTTACAGTGTAATTCATTGGAGTATACATACAAGAAATGTATGTATGTACATTGTACATATCAGTATTTTATGTATCATGCTAAAGACTAATGTTCGCTTTTTTTTTAAAGAGTTATTACTATTATTAACGCCGTTCTCGCAGCGGTAAATCAATGTTCGCTAAGGTATCTCTATCCTCTATATATATTACTAGCTGCGCTCCGTGGTTTCATCCGCGCAAATTTCGATCCCGTGAAAAACATCCCATAGCATCCCATAGGAACATTTTTTCGGGATAAAATATAGCCTATACAGATTCGGAAGAATCCCTCTAAGTAATGGTAAAAGAAATTTTGAAATCTCGTCCAGTAGTTTTTGAGCCTATTCAATACAAACATACAAAAATACAAAGGTTTCCTCTTTATAATATTAGTATAGATATCTATCACTGTCAAAAACTAAAATAAAGATTATAATTTGGTAACAGAGAAAAGATAATTTTTAAAACGGTAAGCGGTAGTGTTATGTTGCACTCAAGAGAAGCAGTGTGGTCATGTCAGACCGCTTTAGCTGTCTTAGAAGTGTGTAGCTGATAGTCCACTAGAGGATATGTACAGAGCATAGCATCTACATGACTACTTTTATATCCTACTAATTATAAACTAGCTTTCGCCCGCGGCTTCACCCGCGTGGATTCGGACTTCAAAAATTATTCAAAATTTTAACTTATTACATTATTCTGATGTGAAAGCTATATTAATGTAA
>LUGF01004554.1:0-13386 GCA_001625245.1 Calycopis cecrops | reverse complement strand
TGGGAGCGTCTATCTTTCGAACAATTGAATTTGACGAAAATGGTTATAGTGACTTTAATGTTATTTTTGAAGACCTATCATAGACTTTCCTCACATAAATGTTGGATGAAAAAAAATGATCCTGTTCTATGTGTGGAGTAACTCCCTTTATTTTTTAATTAATTTATTTTTATTCAAAATTCGAATAGCGGTTCATAGAATAGGTACATCAAGCTACAAAGTATCTACTACGAAGGTCCAATAGTTTCGGAAAAAATGGCTGTGACATACGGACGGACGGACGGACAGACAGACAGACAGACAGGCACACATGACCAACCTATAAATGTTCCGTTTTTTGCCATTTCTTTTCGGAACCCTAAAAACGCACGGTTCACAAAAGACAAGTAATTTTATTATGTTGGACATTTACAGCGCCATCTCTGTTATAATTACCTATACTAACTTCATCTGCTTAGTTCAAGTGTTAGTACGAATTACACCGTACAGGTGGCGGTCACCCATACATTTTTATAATGAGCTGGTGTCATTAATAAAATAGACAACAAAAAAAATCAAAGGATTTTTCGCGGTGTATTCAATTATAAATAAATAAATATACTATATGGACTTATTACACTACGTTGGCCTAGCACCGTGCTACGTGCGTAAGGACTTGTGTTACGGGCACTAGACAAGGGAATATATTAATATGTTTCATAAATTTAAGAAATTTTAATTTCATTTTTATAATATAAATACATATAAATACACAGATAAACATCCATGACCTAGGCGGGATGCAAACCCGCGACCCCCTTGTGCATCATACTCCGCTTATCCGAGCCCTGTACCACTACGCAAGCCTGGTCGTCGTCTTATCTATACATATAATAAAACAGTAAAATTTTACTGTCTGTACCTACATTGAATATATTTACGAAAAACTAATTGGGGGCGATTTTAAAATAGTAACAGAACACTTTTCTATGATTTTTAATTTTTTTGTTTGTCTGTTTGTCCGTTTGTTCGGACTAATCTCCGAAACTACTGGACGGATTTTCATGAAACTCTACATTAATATAGCTTTCATATCAGAATAACATAATAAGTTAAAATTTTGAATAATTTTTGAAGTCCGAAATCCACACGGGCGAAGCCGCGGGCGGAAGCTAGAATGTTTCAGAAGCTTTACTGCAGCCATGTTGGAATGAGATAAGAGAGAGAGAGACATAAGTAATCGACGATTTATGGTTATTATTAATTAATTGTTCAGATTAAAGGTATAAGTCCGAGACAGGCGACAATCACACGTCGCCGGCTACACATGAATCTCTACATACGCAAAAAGTGATTATAATATTTTGCTGTGTTGAGGTGTTATGTTGGGAATTTATTTTATTAGACTCAAGAATCATGCTGGGTTGGAATCGGTGTTCCTTGATCAGAATTTCATTTATAAAACTAATGTAATGCCGGCTTCGATATGCTCAGACAGCAGATTTTATCACACGACTATGTTTAATATCCGCTTATTATGTTCTTTAACGCGAGTGTTAATTGATATTGCTCTCTTAGGCTTTTTGCGGTATTCAAGACCCTGAAACTTAGAAACATCCGATGAATCATAATCAATCAGCCTTATAGCACGTCTTTCTTTCTTTGTTTTTCTTTCTTTCTTTCTAGAACTTCGAGTTTTGATAAAAGAGCCAAAGTTCAATTTAGGCGTTAGACTTTAAGATCGTTGATTATTGGTTGGATATATTTCGGAATGTAAAATTTAGACTAAAATTTGTTCGTTTAGTAGTAAACAGACATGCCTAGGTTTTATTGGCATTAAACTTGACTAGCTGAGCGTCTTCTCAGTTGCAAACTGCCTGTAAGGTCAAGTTTAAACGTAACTCTTTAAGAATCAAAAAAAAAAAAAAAGAATAAACACACTCAGTGGCTCGTACATTGGATATGTATCTATCTACAACTGTGCTATCATCCGTATAACTAAACATGCTCGGACGCAAAAGGTCATTTACATGCAGCAGAAAAAGAGTTGCTCCTAGAACCGACCCCCGAGGTACGCCAGCGTTGGTGAACATAAAATAAGATGAGCAGCCTTCAAGGAGTACACTTTTCTCCTTCAGAGAATCAAATACGCAAGCGTGGAATCGACATGTAAGGCCGTAGGATGCTCGTATATAACTCATAAGTTGTCGTGTCAAATTCTGTCAAGCGCCTTCGACATAATATCGAGATATTTGACTTCAGTTGGAATAACCGCGACAATATACTTTAGAATAGTTAGTAAGAGGTAGTGCCACACTGCATTGCTTGCATGCAGTCGATTTGGGCCGGCACGACCGGGGAGGTACCTCTCGCTGACACGAGACGTGCGGTGTGTAAGTAGTCGGTGGCCCATGAAGGTGGGAGGAGAAAGGAGGGCAGCGCATCTGTATAGCCTTTATGCGGATACTTGTGGGCGTCGGTAGTCATGAATAAAAAAAAAAGAATATTTATTAACCGGTAAAGGTAAAATTATGAAGGAGGTTCTTAGTTTGAACTGTGTTCTATAAGTATGTTTGTTGGCTGATGCGGTTTTCACAACGGCTCGTGGTGTCCATTACACTAAGAAGAAGGCTTTGGTATTAAATCGACTTTAAAGAGAGAAATATTATAGATCTCATTTTATTTTCATAGGTACACGATCTATTATTTGTTCTGTATCTTGGGGGGCAGTGGTGGAGGGTTCTTGGTCTTGACTTGTGACTTGGGTCTGCGCTGTGACACGACGCTGTTTGGCCGCGGGTTGATGCTCTTGCGGCTGGCGGGGTCTGGCTTTGGTGGTAGTTCGGGCGGGGCCTCCTCTTGGTCTGAGTCTGTCTCTGAAAAAGAATTATACGGAAAAAACTTCAAGGTATGATTTGGTAAGAGGTATTGAACCGGCTTGCACAGAATACCGCCAAGTTACAGCTACACGCACAATAACATCTATACATATAATACATCAGTAAAATTCGTGTGTCTGTACATTGAATATATTTACCAAAAACTAATTGCATCGCCAATAGCATCGCCCATGTTAAAATAGTATTAGCATAATTTTCAAAGATTTTAAATTTTTTTGTTTGTCTGTTTGTCAGTTTGTCCGGGTTAATCTCCGAAACTACAGGACCGATTCGAATGAAACTTTTTGTGCTTAAAGCCTGATCAACATCAAAAATGTTTTTTAAAGACGGTAAAATCTCTGATTCCTACGGCAAATAGGAATTTCGGCACATTGTAAGTAAACAATAACAAATCACTTTGATTATAATATTACTACGCTACGCGAACGAAGTCGCAGGCAGCTAATTAGGAAATAAATCTATACTAATATTATAAAGAGGAAACTTTTGTATTTTTTTATTTTTGTATGTTTGTATTGAATAGGCTCAAAAACTACTAGACCGATTTAAAAATTTCTTTTACCATTACTTAGAGGGATTCTTCCGAATCCGTATAGGCTATATTTTATCCCGAAAAAATGTTCCTATGGGATGCTATGGGATGTTTTTCACGGGATGTGGGATATATTTTCTTACATTTAAGCATTCGTATATTAACTCAGATTTATTTACACACGCCAGACACATATGGAAACCATGCACAATGCACATGTATGCGGCGTAACATTAGTATCATGTTAACAACTGAGCCAATCCGTCCTCAATCAGTAAGAGGTAGGGTTCCGCTTAGGCGGAACGACACGACCGGGGAGGTACCTCGCGCTTAAACGATGCGGCGTATATTGACAGCTGTGTTTACGTTTCGAGTTGTGTAAGTATCTGGTGGCCCATAGAGTGGAGAAGGAACGAGAACAACGTATTATAATCTATGCGGATGTCTATGGGCGTTGGTAGTCATTATTACGGCTCCAACTGGCTGTCGCGTTTCGTGCGGTGTGTAAGTCTCCGCTGGCCCATTGACTGGAAGAAGGACCAAGGGTAAAGCATTATAATCTATGCGGATGTCTATGGGTGTTGGTAGTCACTACAATGGCTCCAAGAGCTCGTTTGTTCCCTTATATGTCACATTACCTTGCGAATTCTTGCCGGCTGTGCCTTCTGGCTTGTCCAGGTCAGGTGGTAGTGCTCCGTCGAAGCTGGTCTCAAGGTTCGCCGACAGGGTTCTCTTCTTCTCCATCAGTCGCTTTTCTTTATTCTGGAAAATAGAATATTGCTGCATTGCATCCGAAGTAAGCGGGCCTGATCAGAGCCCGACGCATACCGACGCAATGAGGGCTGTGTATTGTACTGCTTGAGTTTCCAAGGTCCTGTTTTAGGGTAAGACGAGCGTGTTAGTCATCGAATAGATCCGATTGCTATTTTGTACCTCTATAAAAAACTCTCCAGTGGCGGCGTCGGAAGATGGAGTGTTGCACGGCCTCCAACCCGATGGAATGACGACGTGGTGAAGGTGACGTGGAGTCGCTGGATGCAAGTGGCACTGACCGTGACCTTTGGCGCTCTTTGGGGAGGCCTGTGTCCAGCATTGGACGTCTTCCGGCTGATGATGATGATGATGATGATGATGATGATGGTGGTGGTGATGATGATGATGATGACGACGATGACGATGATGATGATAAACAACGCTCAACCATATGGGATTAAGATCTTTGTACCACGTCTGTGTTAGAACCAACCTTTTTTATAATGTAAGGGCACGAACGAGCAGTTGGAGCTACTTTCATACTGCCAGCGCCAATGGACCTCAAAATAGAAGTTGTACTGATACGTTGCACCTCCTCCTCCCCCTTCTAAAGGCGACTTGCACACCGCACGAAGCTCACAGCTTCTCTGCATGCAGCGTGGCAGTACTTCTTACGAAACGACCGCTGTACCACACACCAGGTGGGAAGACGGTCTCCGAGAAACCGGTCCGGGATGCAAGTAGCACGAGAGCGGGCGTCTTCACGACCAGCGGTGGCCGTTCTCTGATCATAATGACGATGATGATTTTGAATGAAAATTTCGATAATACCGACTGTAAGAGCATTTACCTTGTTCCCTTTTCGTGGCAGCGTCAATAGCCCGCGTCTGGAAGAAGTTATCATCGATTAGTGTATAAGGAGTGATCAACTAGTTCATATTTTTCTACACTACAGGAGTGAACAACTAGTTCATATTTATTTACACTACAGGAGTGAACAACTAGTTCATATTTATTTACACTACAGGAGTGAACAACTAGTTCATATTTATTTACACTACAGGAGTGAACAACTAGTTCATACTTATTTACACTACAGAAGTGAACAACTAGTTCATATTTATTTACACTACAGGAGTGAATAACTAGTTCATATTTATTTACACTACAGGAGTGACCAACTAGTTCATATTTATTTACACTACAGGAGTGAACAACTAGTTCATATTTATTTACACTACAGGAGTGACCAACTATTTCATATTTATCTATTATACAGGTGTGACCTACCAGTTCATATTTATTTACACTACAGAAGTGAACAACTAGTTCATATTTATTTACACTACAGAAGTGAACAACTAGTTCATATTTATTTACACTACAGGAGTGGACAACTAGTTCATATTTATTTACACTACAGGAGTGACCAACTAGTTCATATTTATCTGTTATACAGGGGTGACCAACCAGTTCATATTTATTTATACTACAGGAGTGTACAACTAGTTCATATTTATTTACACTACAGGAGTGACCAACTTGTTCATATTTATTTACACTACAGGGGCGACCAACTAGTTCATATTTATCTAATATTCAGGGGTGACCAACCAGTTCATATTTATCTACACTACAGGGGCCACCAACTAGTATCAACTACCGACCAATTGCGATTACCCCCTGTTTTCCAAAATTGTGGAATTTATCGTTAACTGCCAGCTCCTGCGTTATTTAGAGAAACACGAACTTCTCAGCGACCGTCAATATGGTTTCCGTAAGGGCCGTTCGGCTGGAGATCTTTTAACCTATTTAACGCACCGGTGGAAGGAGGCAGTTGAAACGAAGGGGGAGGCATTAGCGGTTAGTCTGGACATAGCAAAAGCCTTTGATTGGGTATGTCATAAAGCTCTTGTTTAAAAGCTTCCCTCGTATGGACTACCCGGGAAATTATGCGACTGGATCACTAGCTTTTTCACAGAACGTAGCATAAGGCTCGGACCTCAAAACTGTCAATGCTGGTGTTCCGCAAGGCTGTGTTTTGTCTCCCACGTTCTTTCTTCTGCATATTAATGATATGCTACAAACTAGCGGCATTCATTGTTATGCGGACGACAGTATTGGTGATGCAATATACACTGGCCGCGCCAAAACTTCCCGGAAACACGTCATCGAATATCGGAACAAGCTTGAGACTGAAGTCGAATCTTTGTTAGACAAAGTCTCGGAATGGGGCCGACTAAATTTAGTCCAGACCCAACTAAATCTAGTTCAACCTCAAGAAGACAAGTTTGCGCGTTTACCGGAAAAAAATCCCATTACTCGTATACTCTCGTTTTGAGAATACTCCTCTAATGGCCGCAGCTGACATCGAAATACTTGGTGTCCAGTACCGTTTAGTTCCGCGGTCACTTGGAAGCGAAGGCTAAATTAGCGTCCAAAAAGCTGGGTGTTCTCGGTAGGGCGGAGCAGTACTTCATGCCAGCGCATGTGCTACAACTGTACAAAGGGCAGGTCTGACCGCACATGGAGTACTGTTCTCACCTTTGGGCCGGACCCCTCAATATCAACTCCGCTCCAATTGACCGCATCCAACGTAGAGCGACTCGAATCGTTGACTACCAGTGTATATCCGAATGGCTTGATTCTCTGGCGTTACCAGTTCATATTTATCTACACTACAGGGGTGGCCAACCAGTTCATATTTATCTACACTACAGGAGTGGCCAACCACTTCATATTTATCTACACTACAGGAGTGGCCAACCACATCATATTTATCTACACTACAGGGGTGGCCAACCAGTTCATATTTATCGACACTAGCGGGGCCCCAAGGATACTTACACGTTTATTCAGCACTTATTAATTATGAAATTGGAAAACAGGGAATCTGCTGAAAATATATTTTTTGTGGTATCTATTGTCGCTCGCGTTAATAAAAGCTTTGCTATATTTAGTCTTTCTAATTACGGTGCTAAATCATTCAACTTGTCAGAAAACAAACTTGCTTCCTAATTAGAATGCCTATCCTTAATTGCTAAACGCTCCTCAATTCAATTTCTAAATCATTTAGAATTCTAAATTTAGATAAGTGTAATTAGCAAATCTAACGTCTAAGAGGCAGTGACACGCAGCATGCTTGCATGCAGTCGAATTGGGCCGGCACGACCGGGGAGGTATCTCTCGCTTACAAGAGACAGGCGTAAAGTGACAGCTGTTCTGTCGCGTTTCATGCGGTGTGTAGCCGTGGTCTATGGAGGTGGCAGGAGAAACGATGGCAGTGCATCTGTGTAGCCTCGTTTGCCCCCCTATACCATAGAAAAAAAAAATTGCTGCCCTCCGATTAATTATGTTTCGGTGTCATACTTACTCAATTTGTTTTTTCCAGCCTGGCATTGAATTTATTATTTGTCTGTTTTTCCCTGTTATAGATCTGAAACAATACATGATATGTATTAAGATTATTTTTTTATGCAAAACAATTAATCAAACAAGCCAAGGTGACTACACCCAGAAAATGCTAACGCATGTTGCTAACGCGTGTTGCTGACGTTACGCTACTCACTCGTTCCCTGAGGACACGTCGGAGGTCCTGTTGCTGCGCGTGTTGTCCGGCGCCCTCTTACCGCTCGGCCTCAGCACCACCGCAGGCTGCTCTTGCTCGGGTGGCTGGAAGAGTTGTGTAAGAGGTAGTGCCAGTGCTGCCGACTTGTGCCAACACTCGTTTTATCGTATTTTTAACGTCATTGAAACGATAATATTTATTTTATTTACTTTATATTTATAATAACTACTAATATTATAACTACATCATTATTTATTTTATTTACCTTTATATTACAACTATGTATCATTGGAATTTGTCACTGCCTTCCGTCTTACCTTGGAGCGTCTCTGAGAATCGAATGCGGAGAACCTATATAATCGGTCTTATGCCGAGTGGCGTCCTTACAGTGCTCTTCGCATTTTTTTTTGTTTATGAAGTATTTAAATTGTTCTTTTTTTGTCTTTTTGTTATATGTATTTATATTTTGTGCTGCCTTTTGTCTCTTGTTGTTTTATGGAGCTTTGAATAAATTTATTTCTATTCTATTCTATTCTAAATGTAATAATAGTGTAAAGCTATTCTCGGATTCTGTTTATAATTATGGACATTAGTAGTTTAAAAACGTAAATTACTCGCTTGACCCCTTAATTAACAACACAAGGAGGCAAACGAGCAACGAAATGTAAAAATAACTTACCTCGTCTTCTATGTAGTTGGCACCGTATTGCTTGTACACAGTACGGTACCTGTCTACCAAGTGCGCGTGCAGTTGAGTTTCTGTGCTATGCATGTTGTGTATGCGCAGACCTGAAATTTATTTAAAATATACAGGATTACATTTTGGTTATCGGCCTAATTTTGAAATGAGGTAAACATTATTCCAAGGGTGTTTTAAATTTTATCGTCTAATTTTAATGTTTAGTTAAATAAAAATCGATTTTAAATGATCCTTAAAAATACATCGATCGTTGTTCGCAAACGAAGTGTATAGACCTCAAGGTCAGTGACGCCGACCGATGGCGACACGTCACGTGGTGACCAAGAAATATAAACATATTTCTTGGGATAACATGGGATAAAGTAATTGTATCTAATTATTTTTTAATTTTTTTTTATTTCAACAATCGAATGTATTATTATTGATTCTGAACCATACCTGAAACCCTGTATATCTTGTGTTAACATATTCATATCCTAGAGTAAAAGGAGGACACTTGTGACACATCACACACCAGATTTGATAGATGATGCCTAAGATATTCATAGGATGCTTGCAGCCCTGTCCTCAGTGATAAGCTAGCAGCTGTCATAAGTCATCCTGTCAAGCTGATCCCTCTCTGCAATCTATGACAAAACCATAAACCACGGCACTAACTGCTATGCAGCGTGCCACTACCTCCTACCATTCTACCTGTATTACCATTTGTGACGTGGTATTAACCACGTCACAAATGCCACTATTAGTCCTTCTTTTCTCTACTTTTTTCATTTCTTGTACTCCACTGTATTTTGCTGGCAGGTTGCTGTCGCTCATCTAGCTACAGCAGCGCCACCTGGTCCCCGATGCACGCCCGCAGCCTATCCAGTAGAGCCGCGTGCTCGCGTCGTGACGTCACTATGCTAGCATGTTGCTGACGCTCACCTTGCTCCAGCAGCGTCACCTGGTCTCCGATGCGCGCCCGCAGAAGATCCAGTAGCACCACGTGCTCGGGTCATGACGTCACTATGCTAGCATGTTGCTGACGCTCACCTTGCTCCAGCAGCGCCACCTGGTCTCCGATGCGCGCCCGCAGCCGATCCAGTAGCGCCGCGTGCTCGGGTCGTGACGTCACGTACTTCTCCGTGAAGAAAGTGCGCTCGTAATTCTCCAGTCCGCCCTGGACTCGCGCGTCCAGTATGCCTGAGGACAAAACAATGGGGTATGCGTTTTGTGCGTGCGTGTTTCCGGTAGCCCACGAGAAAGGAATAAAGATCGTATTATTTACACAAATCTGATCAACTATTTTACGTACCTTTTTGAATAGCTTGCAAAGTGGAAGGAGAAAGGAGGAGTTTTATGCTAATATTTATGGGCGTAATCATCAATAAAATTTACCCACCCATAAACATTCCGCATACCACCCATAAACTCCCTCCTATCCTCTGTATGGGTCACAGGAAACTCGCATATTGCAGAAAACATGACAGAATAACTGTGTGTGTCTCTTCTTCTAACTCTCAAGAGAGGGTCAAACCCTGTGAGAGTGGACAAGCCTGACTGCCGCTGCCATATACATGAGAGAAATGGAAGTTAGATAGTCTGGCGCTGTAACACGTTACGTACCTAACGAACTGCTTTACCTTCCTATAAGAAGTCATCACTTCAAAAACATATACCTTGGAGCTTCAGGGTGAGGAGTAGCAGCGAATTCCCCGGCGCATTCACTGCCATGATGGCACGCTTCAGCTCCTTATTGCTGTCCTCTATGGCCTCCACCGCCCCCTCCAGCGGCGACAGGGAGTAGGTCTTAGAAGATATCACGTTGAAGAAGCGAAGAATACCTGGAAAGACAAATCAATAATAATATAAAGAGGTTTCCTTGTTTGTACTCGTATCGAATCAGCTCCAAAAGTACTAAACGGTGGCCCATGGAAGTGGGAGGAGAAAGGAGGGCAGCGCATCTGTATAGCCTCTATGCGGATGTTTGTGGGCATCGGTAGTCATGAAAATGGCTTAGGCTGCTCGTTTGCCCTGCTATATCAGAAAAAAAATTGTTTTTAACCATAACAGCGTATGTCGTTTTCTCATAGTCTGGATGAGCAAACGAGCAGTCGGAGGCATTATATGGCTATCGACGCCCATAAACCATCAGCTAAGGTTATGAAGATGCGTTGTCCTCGTTCCCTCTGCACGGGAGAAACTCACGTGCACGGTAGAAGACAGCATAGCGGAACTCTAACTCACTATCCCTCTTAATCGTTTCGCACACAATTAGTAGACCAATCATAAGAATGCGTTATATATGGTTATGGGGAAAATGGTTGCAAGTGATATCTGATGCATCGACATCAGCTGAAACACCAAGGGTTTCGAAATGTTTGTCAAACCTTGGATGGATGAGCTACTTCAATTAATATTAAAGATCATTAATCTGTGAACAACAGTCTCTATATCTCTGTATCTTACCAGGCAGCGCATTATCAATGGTGATCTCAGTCCTCTCCAGCCACATGGTCGCAAACTCGTTGGCGACTTTGGCTTCGCTGGTATCGCTCAGGCACACGTCTGCAAAGGAAGCAAACTTATGTTGCATTTCATATCCCATAATGGAACCGGGACAGTTGTGGCAAATCAAAGATCAAAAAAACTGGCCAACTGCGAGTCGTGCTCGCGCACGAAGGATTACTATCAAAAAGTAAAAAAATGCTTAAAAACGCGTTTATTGTATGGAGACCTCCCTTAATATGTTCATTTTTTCATTTTTATTATTTGTTGTTATAGCGGCAACGGAAACATACAGGCCGACAGTCAGACAATAGAGGCTTAGTAATAGGGTTCCTTTTTATAGGTACGGAACCCTAAAAAGCAGCAGGAGCCTATTGAAACACTGTAAAAAATAGATGTGAAAACTAGTATATCGCGTTTCGCGTGTTTGGTGACCGGTTTAGGAGTTGGGGTTATCTGAAGGCAACGCACATGTATGTCACCAAATATCTCCTACCATTGCTTTGCCTATGCTGTAATTTATAGTTACCAGCTCTGAAGAAAGGCCTGGAGAACTCGAAGGTAGTTATGTCGTTGTGCTCGTAGTAACGTATGAGATCTTCATCTGCCTTGCACTCCAACAAGTAGCGCCATTTGTCCGACATCTTTGGCTTAACGGAGTTGATTTGTAAATCTTGTTTTTGGTTAAGGATTTTAGAGGTACCGCAAATTAATAATAAACAAATACAGGGTTAAAGTTTGGTCACCGCCCTCTGAAGACTGATTATTCGTATCGTATAGTCGATTATTTAATCGGTTGTCGCTGAATTGATTGAGCGTTGATGATGACCAATAAATGTGTCGTCGGATTACCTGCTATTTACTGAAGTTTAATCTTTCGGATGTCCCTCAATGACTGTAACTCACATGCGGGATATTGAAATGTATCATTTTGCATTATACAGGGTTACATTTGGTCACCGACCAAATTTTCAGGTATGGTTCCAAATCAATAATACATTCGATTTTTGAAACAAGAAAAAATAAAAATATAATTAGATACAATTACTTCATCCCATGATATAAACATATTTCTTGGTCACCACGTGACTTGACTTGCCAGTCGCTATCGCTCGACGTCTTTGACCTTGAGGTCGATACACTTCGTTTGCAAACAACGATAATGTTTACTTCCTTATTTTAAAATTCGGCCGGTTAACAAAATGTAACCCTGTATAAATAGAGACATCTTAGAAAAGGAACACTGTAAATTAGCATATTACAATTGGAAACATTGATAACGATAATATAAAACGACAGAAATTCAGGAATAATCCAATACTGCGTGTTGAATTACAGACGCTGTTACTTGTGTGTTGTATTTTTCGGACCTGAACTTATGTTGTGGAAGCGAAAAGAAGCTCAATATAGCTTCATCAGAAGAGAACTCACATCAATCTGTTGCTGTGAGTAATATTTACGCGACAAGACTAAAAAAGTCGCCCAAAGTCTCTCTAGGGACCGACACTGCACTCTCGCGCAACTTCGAGGGATGCATCCCTATAGGATAATAGCTAATTTAAATTATTATCATGGCCCGAGAGACCACAAGGTCTCTGTTTACCTGCGTCAGCAAAGATGGCATTGGTCCTGTTCTGAATAAACGGAGAGGATAATGACTGGGTCATGGAGATACGTAAAAGGATACATTGTCCGTCAGATTTAGTGATATCCTGGCCTGGTTCATCCAGCTTCAGCAGAACCTCGGCGCCGGGAAACCTCTCCAGCATTCGCTCTTTGAAACTTTGTAGCATCTCACATTCGTTACCTCGGTACACGAAACCCTGCAGAAATTTATCAGTGTAGCAGAAACCAGGACCGTAATCCTAGTAGTAGTAGTAAAGTAATTTCTGACCTGTTCAGCTTTCTTTCGATGCAAAAAATATAGGCTTTAACCGTTTTCAGAGTTGATTGATGCAACATCAGGGGTTTAGTCAGTAAGGGCAACCCAATTGCCGAGCCCGACAATGTACCCGGTTAACCCACCCCGTTTAGTTAGCGAGCTACCAAAAAAAAAGGTCCCCAATTGTCTCTTACCAGTGGCTCGCGCAGATAATCCGGGAATCCCCGTCCCACGTATCGCACGCGGAAATACGTGCGTGGTAATGACGGCTGTTGCAGCGACTTCTCGTAGAGCAGGGATATTTGTTTGTGCAGCTCAGCCAATAGTAGCCGGTGAGCGAACCGCTGTCGCACGCCAGCCAGCTCGTGCAACAGGTTGGCCGCCATCTCCCACTGACGGTCGCGTTTCAGTAGCTCCACGGATTCCTCGTACAAGCTTATCTGTCAATAGACATAATATGCATCAAGTGTCTTTGAAGTAATAATTTTAGGCCAAATTCTCTTTGGGTCGTAGGCAAGCAGAGTAAGTAAGTAAAATTACTTACTGTAAGTCAATGTTCCAGCAATATCTAGAGCAACCAAAATT
>LUGF01004542.1:349296-371369 GCA_001625245.1 Calycopis cecrops | reverse complement strand
TAACCATATACCCAAGTATGGGGTCTTGTAACTTTTATATATTTCTCTCATCCAAACAGACTGTAACAATAATACTTGAGTGTGGACTAATTCTTAAAATAATCAAATAAATTCCTTACAACAATCGAAAGTGCCTATATGGTTTAAAAAATACTTACATTTACAGTATGGCTGACGCTTACCGACAGCGATTTTAACTTACATACCACTTACTGCACACCTTCCTTGTTCATTACTAGAGATGTACGTTCATCTTTGACCTTTTAAATGGACTTTTTTAGAAACTTTTACTATTTTTACGAACGTTGGCGAATATTTGTAGCTACTCTAAACAATCTGTCGTTTTACAAGTAAATAAGTACAAACGCGATATCTCCATTAAGACTATTAATATAATAATATTAGTACTTTTATTAATCCTACTAATATTATAAATGCGAAAGTTTGTATGTTTGTTTGTTTGTTACTCCTTCACGCAAAAACTGCTGAACCTATTTTCATGAAATTTGGCCCACACATAGAGGGTAGTAACTTGGATTAACACAGGAGTTTTTATCCCGAAAAAATGTTCCTATGGGATGTCATGGCATGATTTTCAATTTTCCACGGTATCGAAATTTACTCGGGTGAAACCGCAGGGCGCAGCTAGTAATTCAATAAATTTACTTTCATTATTATCAGGTTTTTTCGGACTACTGTGAGACATAAGCTCCTTTTAATGAACTCCACGACGATGATGGTCAGTCGCTTTCAGCCTAGACTGGTTTCTAGACGATGATCGTTTTCACCTCCTCTAATGGTCGATGAATCGTCTTAAACGCACCGCCCTCACTCCTGAAACGTACTGCCGCCTCTGTCATTTGTCTTTCTGAGTATATGACTAGCAGTAATTACCACTTCAGGGAGCTTATTTTTTCGCGGATCCAAGTTATTTGACATAAGCTTCTTTATGGATCCTACCAGACTAATAGATACACAGCTCTCGTGCTTTGGTACGTCAAACTTGCCGACAGTACTAAAATATTATAAAAATGCTAAAATAATAAATGTAAATAAACCTAACAAGCTCTAAACAAGCAGCTTTTAGAATTGTTGTGTTTGTCAGTTTATTTGACTGCGCATCACGTGAAAATAATGCTAAACGGTTTTATGATGTCATTTATAGTTATAAAAAAATAGTGATACCTTTGGGATAGACTTTAGGCGAGGGATACCGCGGGGTACAGCAGCTGGTTAAATGTATATCCGATGTCTAGTACCTTAAACCTAAGTCCTTACAGTGCATCGCATAGGACTAAGCTAAATTTGAGTGGCAAGTAAAAAAAACAACACAAAATAACAACACAACAACACAAAAACAACACAACACAAACAACAACAACATATGAAGCAATATAAATGTGAGTAATATGAATTAAAGATTAAAAACATAAACACTTACTGGATTCTGACGCTGGAGGAAAGTAAGATTTCCCATAAATGGATTTGGTGGCATATAAGGAACATTGCGCTCGGACCAGTAACTTCTCACTTTGATCCATCTCGTATAGAACCACACCAAAACAAGACACACCGTTGTCAATACAAATATGACCAACATTTATGATTTATTTTTATGATTTATATTCAATATCTCAACCGTGCATATCGAGCCCGTGATTGAAGTGTAGTGTCTTTAGAACTTTAGGGTCACCATATCTAGACAAGTCAATGTATCATATTGATTAATTATTTTCACCCGGCTGCGTCTGAAGGCGGAGGAATATTTTTGGACTTTGGGGTGTACCTATTTCCTTGAAGAAACACTCTAGTAGCATATAATACGCCTACGGCTAGTATTGACTTGACTTCACTTCAGTATTTTACAAGATTATGTCAAATCAACTGTAACTTTATTTTACTATTAACAATATATTAGACAGACAGTATTTCAGGTTTACAAAGATACTGTTGAGTCGTGGGAGAAATAATAGATTGATTTAGATGATTTCAGTGACTTGTCCTAGGCATTTGATCTGTACATTATGCAACATTACATAGTTAGTAAATTATACTACTATATAATTATCAGCGCCGGATTCAGGTGGGGCTTGGTTGGGCAGCAGGCCCAGATCCCGTAACGTCGCGTGAGCGAGGAAACCAGTTGAATCAGACCGTATGCTAGAGCGAAGTCGTAGAAAGTTCTTCCCGCATGATCGATGGAGTGTGAACCTAGCCAGTCGGCGTGGTGGGCGTTAAAATCACCGAGTATCACGATCTCTGCGGTCGGAATCTGCTGGAGCACGGAATCGGTCGCGATGAGTCTATCAATTGCGTCGTTTCCGCTATGGGATCTGTATAGGCACGCATAGACGCGGGTATGGTCGTCGCTGTCTATACGCAGTCAGAGAATGGAGAGATCCCTATCTTCAAGATGGCTTAGGCGGCGAAAGCAGACATTCTCTCCGACGTATGCGCACACTCAAGCCCGCGGTATGAAGGAGTGTTCCAATTTATAAGGTGAGAAGTGTCAGTCGGAGAGGATATCTGCGTTTCGGTCAAAAACAAGACAGCCGGCTTCGCCGTTTCAAGGTGGTGGTGAACGGCATTCAGGTTGAATGTAATCCCCTGATGTTGCAGAAGTCCACAGAGACCGTTTGAAGTATCTTCACCTTCTTCCTTCGCTTGCCTTTTGCCAAAGTGTTGAGCACAGCATTGAGGCTACTAAGCCCCACCGCCACGACAAGGTTTGGACCGTGGTGGGGAGAGTTCACAAACTTATGGACTGTACTAAACCCGGCCATCTACACGCCGCCGGCCAGTTTAGTTGGAGGGGTGAAATATATAACAACTGTGACTATTAAACCCGCCTACGTTTGGACGCAACTTAGTACTGTCTACTTAATACTTAACCGGCTCATTTCTTAACTCGCTACTGTACTTATTAAAATGTAAATCTGGGTTAACTTTGATATGGGAGTCTTCACACTTGTCCTTTTAGATCCAACTTAAAGAACAGATTTTAAGGTTCAAAATAAGTAGTGAAAGACTAGCAGGAACTAGACTAAAGATCGGTGTCCCACAAGGGTCCTTCCTGTGACCTATTATTTTCCTTATTTATACTAATTTTAACATCGGGTTTACGCAGTGGTAACTTAGCTCTAGTAAATGGAGCATATTGCATCCGAGGTCGCGGATTTTAATTCCGCTTAATTCATAGTATTATTCATAGTTTATCTATGTTCATATTATAATAAAAATCTCATATATGTAAAAATTTCTTAAATTAAAAAAATATATATATTTCCGTTGTCCAGTACCCGTAAGACAAGTCCTCATAGTACTTACCATGGGGCTACACTAACGTTTGTAAACACTGACATTATTATTAATTACTTGAATACATTTTGTTGAATATAAACATATTATGATAGTTCTGTTTGCTGATGATAAGCCCCTTTTATTTATTTCTATCAAAATATGTACATCATTGGTTTAGTACTAATAATTTACTATTAAATAGCAATAAAATAAGACAAGTATCATCCAATGTAGGTACTATTAGTTAGTCAGTTAGAAAATTAAGGCGAAACTGTACTTAACTTATATGTGTTTTCAATTTTTATGCTGAAGTGGTATATGATATTTGTGCTAGAAATAAGCTTGATCCCGATATGTCACCAGGAGGTGCACTATCTTGACTACCGACGCTCATGGACATCAATATCAAATTTATACAGATACGATGTCCTTCTTCCTTCTCCTCCTGACTCCGTGGGCCACCGGATACATTCACAACGCACGTAGCACGAGAGCCATCACTATGGCAGTATCATGTAAGCGAGAGGTACCCTTCTGGTCGTGATAATACAGGTTAGCACTATTTCTTACGATTTTACAATTCACAAAGAAAAAGGAGCTTTTGTGTGGTACAAGTTATAAGAGTTTAAGAGAATTAACTGAAGGTACCACACCTGGAGAATAAGTAAAAAAGAAAAAGTCCCACACTGCTTTCGTTCAATAAGTATTATTTATTTAATAGATTTATTTTATTTGTAACAATCGTTTAAACAGTCGCTGAGTTTGTTACGGTTCTTCTGAGGTCTTGGTAGGATAGGAAACGGTGGTAGTGTTTTTGACTTTCATGAAGAGATTGTAAGATTCTGTAATGAAAATAAATTCAATTTTTTTTTAAAACAAACTTTTTATTTTAAGCTTTTATTGACTACTACTATATGTCGACAATTTATATGGCATAAAAGCTTGTAGCGATATTGCTTTGAAGGATAATATTTCGAGTCTAGGTATGAAAAACACACACACACTCATACTATTTACGTGTGTAATAAGCATGTAGCAAAGTCGTGCTTAGTGGACTCACAATTGAAGCGCAGTGATCACTCCAGGGTCACCAGATAGCTTCTACAATGTTTCATTTTGATTATCGCCTCGACTGCGTCATAAAGGGGCTTTTACGTACGTATATAGACTTCTACGTTCCCTACTTAAGCCCGACACAGACTAATGTTTAAGGTGTCGTTACATTCAGACATAGCAACTCTAGTGACTTTGAGTATTTTAAAATACTACTAATATTATAAATGCGAAAGTTTGTATGTTTGTTTGCAACTCCTTCACGCAAAAACTGCTGGACCCATTTTAATGACATTTGGCACAAACATAGAGAGTAATTTGTATTAACACATAGGATAGTTTTTGTTCCAAAAAAATGTTCCTATGGGATGCGATGGGATGGTTTTCTATTTTCCACGGGATCGAAATTTAAAATTTTGAATTGTGAAACCGCGGGGCGCAGCTTGTATAATATATTAATAAATAGGGTATTTTTTCAATTTAAATTTAAGTTATCTAAGGCAGATCAACGCATAATCAAAACTTAGTCGGTCAGCTGATATTTGGTATAACTACACGCTGTAAACCCGTCTTTCATGACGATAAAAAATGAAAAAAAAGGTTTTTTGAAATCGCATCGGATAAAGAAATTTATGACAATGAAATCTCCGGGCGCAGCTAATTATATTGAACTATAAAACTATTTCAACCGATGACAAGGTAGTTATCGAAATATTTTGCTATATCGACTAAGCAACACCTTACCTTTCAACAGTTCTGGTCACAGTAGGACTAACGACATAGATTCTGATATCTTCAAATTTATAACATATTTGTATTTTTATGTTTTAACTTTTATATCTCATGACATCATGAGGCCAGCTGAATTTGTTTCCCCGGTTTTTCTCAGGACTGGGCTAGGGTTGAATTCATTTTCATTTTCATATTAAATAGATCCGAAAATATTGACTGCTGCATAGCTAATAGTTGGCGTACACCGTTACCCACCCTCATAACTATTGAAAGCAGTATAACTGATTATACTGCTTCGCTGACGAAGATACGTAGAAGATACAGTTGGATCTATTTAATACGATGAAAACTTTCGGCATTTACTGAGTGGGTTATGGATCTTCTCTAGCAAACTCTTGATTGTTAATTTCAAAATTTTCTGATAAGGCTAAATAAAATATAAAAAAAATAAAAAGAAATGAAAACAAAATTCATATTAATTGTATCATCATTTAATTAATTTTCTATATCTATATGTATCCTCCAAAAACACGTGGCCGAAGAGCGCGCGGCACCGCACCGCTAGCGTCCCCGCTGATCCGGCGAAATTTAAGCGATGCGGTGCCGCAACGTGTAGTGTGCTCAGGCCCTTACCTGTCACAAGAACGCTAATTGATACACGATGTGAGTGTCACAGCTCTTGTATCAAAACCACCAATTAAAAATATTGAAGCCTGGGCCGTCATTAAAACAGCAGAAAAAACTAGAACAGAATTTACAAATGATTTAGGTATCATCGCCTTTTTGTTACTTTTATTGTAATTTTGTAGGCAGTATTGCTTTTTAGGATTCCGTAGCCAAAAGGAAAAAAATTAAACCCTTATAGATTCGTCATGTCTGTCTGTCCGTCCGTCCGTCTCTTCTCAGTAATTTTTTTCCGAAAGGCCCAATAGCGTTCGTAGTTGAAACTTTGTATGTTGATGTATTCTGTGATCTATTTGAATTTTGAATAAAAAAATTATTAAAAATAAATAAATTAAAAAATAAAGGGAGGGCACACTCAATACATAGAACTAAATCTAAAACGTTTTTTTAAAAACTTTTTTTTTCATCCAACCTTGCAGGCTGTCTTTGAATAGGTTTTTAAAAATAACTTACTAATAGTTATTTTATTTTCTGGTAAAATCTCATTCCTTTGGTTGGTACGGATTAGTATTTATATTTATTATGCAGCATATTACAAATAAAAGTATTAATATTTTATTATTATAATTTTTCAAAATAATATAATTATAAAAAGAAATATCATTTGAAATTAAATAGACCTTCAACGTCACCGGCAGATATTCCTTTCAGGAGCATGATAACGTCAAGAAAACTTCTTGTTTCTTTGCAAAGTTCATTCCTTTTACGTTCTAATACATGTTTGAAAATACATCGCAAGGGAGACTTTCTTGATATAAAAGGTGACGTGTACGTTATTACGACTTTATTTCACAAGCATCATCAAGAATAAGTAACATTCTACAATTGTATCGTTTCTACTATAGATGAAGTCATTATTATGTGTATGTGGAACTTCTCTATACTTGGCTGCATCTCCCGTGTGGGACCAGTACGACCGGGCAAAAACGCGTAAAGCGTTGTGCTGACGCGTTTCTTTTGACATGAGAGATTCGGATGACTGGGGTAAAGGTGGCTATAGGCGTACCTAAGTATACGCCAAATGTGCGAATGGTAGGTTGCATCCTTATAATTAGAAAAGACACACGCTATTCTTGTATGGTAGTTTGGTCGCATGCAATAAAATAATAATGCATGCATTATTATTTTTGCTGCGTACGCAGACAGATATTATTGAACTCGTCTTTGGACAGATATTTTTGCTAACCTGCCCATAGTAATATATATATACTCTCGACTGTACATGTTATATTTTTAAGTTTACCGCGTTTGCCTATCCCCGTCCCACGTAAGAACTTGAGTTACGAGTACACAGAAATATTTAAAACTCCTATAAATTAAAATTGTTATAGATATATAACATAGATAAATGTCTACCTAGGCGGGATTGGAACCCGCTGCCCCTGGCGGCACGGCTTACCCGCTTGGATACTACAATGTCAGGCGCTCGTTATCTGAGTTAATAATTTTGCACTCGCATGTTCATAGGCTATCGTGTCTGGTCTTATGTGTGCCGCCAGAGCACTGTCGCCCCGTTTACTCCTCTACTCTCGTAATGTTATAACAAACACCAGGTTTGTTATAACATTTTCCAACATGGTTGTTTGCCATTTTTCTGTTTTTAGATTAGTCATCATTTTTGCCAGATTGTCAGGTATAGTTACCGTATAGTTAACAGACTAGCTATTTTAGTCAGTTTTATGCCTATGGATTAGTCATTTGGTATAAAAATTATGAAAAGAAAAAAGGTGAAGAAAGAAGATTCATCTGGTGTAAAAACTGATGATGTTAAAGACCTTAGTGAGGCGAATGCTAATTGTCGTTATTTAATTTTTTTAATGAAAATATTTTATAAAATATAGAAATAATCTCTATTACTTCAAACATATTGCCAGACTTATTTGTTTATTTTATTATTTTCTTTATTTTGATCCGATTCACTAAATCTAAACATTTTGTATATGCAATGTTTTCTTCACCTTTAGTTTTAATTGTGTGAATGCACTTGTGAGGCGTTGAAGTATGAATTATGATTGCTTTAAAGGGATCCTGAAAAAACTTAAACAACAAAATAAAAGAGAAATATCATTAATAAACAACTTTTACAGTAATTTTCACGAACTTAGGAATTTATTATTAATAAATTCATAAGTGATAAGAGTACGTGTTGTGTTTTTTTTTATAATTGGTAAATTGAAGAAACTATCAGTCCAGTCACCGAAAAGCAAAAGAACGCCCATAAAAATATTTCTCATATATTTCTCAAGAAAATTATTTTTGAAGAGCACTTCAAGTAGCCCCTGGAGGTATCTAGGAGGAGAAAGAAGTCTGTGGGCGTCGGTAGTCATGAAAATGGATCCGACTCCTCGTTTTCCTCCCTATATCATAAAAAAGGGACTTCGAAACATCAAATGGTGTCGGTGGAATTTAGAATATTGTTTGTAAAAATACATACAACAAATATGAAAACATAAATTGTTTACATTGCAGTTAGTAACCTTGTTTTGTTGTTATTATTTTTTTATTGAACTATATTAAATTGGACGGTGATTTTCAGCGAGGTTCAAATTTTGTACCGATGTGTATGTTAAAAATCATTGATTCAATTAGTTGGCGATAACGAACATATATCGAAGTTGCTTTTATTAGTGCAATGTTGGTGTTCCACAGGGCTGCGTTTGGTCTCCGATGCTTTTTCTTCTATGTATTATTGACTAACTAGCGGCATTCATTGTTATGGTAACAAACTTGTGTCTGAAGTCGAGTCTTTGCTAGACAAAGTTTAGGAACTAGGTATTCTAGGCCCGACTAAATTTAGTCCACAATTCAACCCCAATAAGATACAACATTGCGCATTTACCGCTAAAAACCCTATTCGTCGTGTCTCTTCTTTTTTAAAATACTCCTTTTATAGCTTCAGCTAACATTGAAATATTTGGCGTCGACATATAAAGTAACTTTGAGTTCCGCGGTCACTTTGAAGCAATGGCGAAATCAGCCTCCATGAAGCTCAGTAGGACGAAGTAGTATTTCACGCCAGTGCAGCGCATGTACTACGTCTGTAGAAGATGCTTCATGTACTTCATGCCAGCGCAGGTCAGGCCACACATGGAGCTCTTACCTTTAGGCATTTTTTTTTATTGAATCAGCCTGTAGTCTTCCACTGTGGAACATAGGACGGGGAGTCCTATGTTCATAGAGCGCCAACCATCCCTTAGGCCCATAGCCCCTTATTATCAACTCGCTCCATTTGACTGCATCCAAAGTAGCACGGCTCGATTTGTTGACGTGTTTATATCCGAACGGCTTGATTCTTTCTATGCATCTACAACGGGAGGTGTTCAGAGGAGTTGTTCGGGTTAATACCTGCAGCAGAGTTCCACTTCCAAGTTCTGCCGCAACCACCTACCCACCCAAAGCCCATAACTGTGCATTTCAGGCGCAACCGGCAACTTCTTACCACGCACAACAGTTTGTGGATCCTGCTACCTCGGTCGGTATTTCCGAACCAATACGACCTGGGGTTCTTCAAGAAAAGAGCTTCAACTTATATAAGGGTTGGCAAAGCACCAGCAAAACCTCGCGTTATGCGTATATATATATATCATATTCTGTTGGTTTGCCCCTTATCATATAAAAAAATTATCGACAGTTGACATTGAAAAGTCGTGAGGAAAAAAGACTTCGGCTTGGAAGCAAAATTCGTGTATCATTGTGATAATTTTTTAATTAGTGTCTAATATAAATATTAAACTTTGGCATAACCTGCTCGCTAAATAAAACCAAATTAAAGGTAAATCGTTTTCTCATAGTTATTTTTATATCTAAAGAGGTCAAATTCAGAGCAATGCCAATCAAATGTAGATAAACGAAAAAATAAATATACGAAAATGGATAAATAAAAATGATGTGGCCTTGAATAATCTTAAATAGAACATTTTCTAAAGCGATCACACAAAAAACATTAGTTCCAAACCTTTTTGGGCTTATTCGTTATTTTATGATTAACTAGCTAAGTCCCGTGGTTTTACGCATGTAAAATCTATCTCGAGGGAACCATTCATTTTTATAGCCTACAATCTGTCCGAAAACTTTCTCGACAAATTAGTAAAGTTTGCATCGAAATCCGTTCTGCCATTGTCCCGTGGGACGCGGTCTAATAAATAGACGAACCGATAGAAATTATAGAAACTGTAAGCTTGTTCTACCTACCTAGTATCGCTACTAAGTCAACTTATTTTCGAATATCTTTATCACTATAGTCAAAGATGGGTGGACGTTTTTTTTGTTATGCAAAGAAGAATTTGCATACGCTACCCAGGAACCCGGGTGGCTCAACTGGGTTCAGTTTCTGGCCCGGCAATTGCGTTGCTCCTACCGACTAAACCCCTGCGGGTGCCTCCAGCCGTTATAATTAGAGGGTCCCGGATTCGCAAACAACAGAATCTCTTTAGGGGTTGTCCAACCGCCTTTGAACAGTCCATACTGCGAAGTGGAACCGTGCAATGGGATTAGGTTACCATCCTGACCTTAGGCTCCATCACACCAAAGGAGCACGCCACATATTGAAATTCCGCCAGTCGTCCTGTTCCACACTGCCATGAGCTGGTTCAGAGGGACGGGTGGAGGAACTCCCAGCTGAGCTGCTCTTTGTCTGGCCTCTTCCCCTGTCCTGCAGAGCCTTAGATACAACCGAGACAAGCAAGCCTCCCCACCATTACCATGTAGCAGTATCTTCGGGGCGGGAGTATGAGTGAACCAGCGTATTTTAGTATGGTTGATAAAGGCTAATTTAACGACTTTAAAAATGCCCGCATAATTGTGTTGCGCGCTTTTCTCACCGGACGGCCACTGGTAACTTATAAACAGCTCTAGTGCCCTATTCGTTACACAACATGACGCGCAATTTTCTAAAACTATTATAAAAATATACGTAATTTAAAAACATGTAAAATGTTTCCAAATTCTTTGTACATTACTTATGGCCTCGTAATCACTGTTATCTTCGCTAATATCGTTATTTGATAATATTATGTTATTTTTAATTATTATTCGTATTATCTAGTTTTGCGTTTACAAGTTTATCTCATTTTCGACTCAGTGGTTATTGCTTCTTGCATCAGCAATTTTGTTATGCATACATACAATTACTTAATAATATTTTTATTTTAATAGTTAATGCAGGACAAACGAACAATTGGAGACTCTTATCTCGGGAACTATACGAATATCTTATAATATCATAATATTTTGTTTGTTTATATATTTACCTTTATTTTATTACTATGGTTTAAACTAAGAGAGAAAACCGTTATTAAATGTTTTCATACAAAGTAGTATAAAAGTGCCCCTATTTACTTTTAAGCGGTTTTAATTAGCTGTTTGCTTGGGTCAAATCTTGCAAGCTTAACTTCACACACTTGTAGATTTTCGATTAATCTAAAATTTGGTACCCATATTAAATTGGATTACAATACATTATTAGGGAATGGACGAGGCGATCTCATCAATGAAATACCGCAATCACACCGTGTTTGGTTTTTGTCCTGCGTAGCGCTTGGCGAATGCCTACCCTGAGCTGGTCTTTTAAACATGAATTCCAAGTGTAAGTTCAAAGTCCTAACATGTGCATAATTAGATATTGATAAGAAAATTATCTAGAATCGAGAAAACATCGTCGTTTGACCTGCATTGCGTGTTTCTTATCGCTTCCACATGTACATTATCTATGAAAAAGAAGAAAAAAGAAACAGAAGGAAAAGAAAGTGACAGTTGTGCTGTAGCGTTTTGTGCAATGTGTAAGTAGCCGGTGGCCCATGGAGGTGGGAGGATTCTTATAACTACCGATAGACATCCGCATAGAGGCTATGCAAATGCGCTGCCCTCCTTCCTCCTCCCACCTCCATAGGCCACCGGCTACTTACACACCGCACGAAATGTGACAACATAGCTGTCACTTTACGCCGGTCTCGGGTAAGCAAGCATGCAGTGTGGCACTACCTCTTACTTGTCAGTTACGTTCAACCGGACGACGCATCTGGTCGATTTCTATTTGCGAAGTTCCCAAATATCGCAATTTGTTCACTTTTATATAATAATTAATAAGGGATAAGTTAGCAGTCGGATAACTTTGGTAACTGCCAACGCCCACAGACATCCGCACAAAGGATATAAAGTCGTGTTTTTCTTCTCCATCCTTCTCTCTCAATCATCAGCTGCCTTGCAGCATGAAACTCTGCCTCTCACATAAGTTTGCCTCTAGCCCCCATATTAATAAACATAGAATAACTATTCAAGCATTAAACTAGTAATAAGCTGACATCTGTCAAATTCCATACTTTTTATGTGTTTTTTAATATGGAATGGCTTTCTAAACGTACCCTCCTACCTAAACTTTGTATAAAGTCTGCACTCCAAAAATATTTGCATCCATGCAATATTCTACTTTTCTATGTTATAATTCGGAGTAAGCAAGTTGGCGGTGTTACGCCTCGGCGAGCACGTTAAGTCGTCTATCCTGTGACTGATCTTTCATACCGGACCGTTCCATGAGAATAGGGGAATGTGGAAATAGAGAGAGTACTTGTTAGCTCACACACATTTACACTAAAATAAATACGTCCTGCGCATATGACTGGTATCTATAGAGATGGCTGTCCTTATCTGTTGACGTTGAATACATTTATGTATGATACGATGGTCCCTAGACTCCACACTCAGTGCAATGCTAACTAAAACCGTGCCCCTGCCTTCAGCCGCTAGAATTGGAGGGCCCCGGATCTACAGGCAACAAGATCCATACAACATCAGGTTGGCCTCAAATAAAAAGTCAGACATTTTTTAGAGGACTGTCCGGAAGCCTCTAAACAGTCTCTACTATGAACTGTGTAATATCTGATCACAGAGGCACGCAAGCCCCCCCGATCACGGTAAGATGGCAGCATCTTCGGGGAGATATAGATAGCTGCGCTACCCGAAATTAAGCTAGGACATCATTATTATTATAATACGTTTATAAAAAGTACAATAGGCTAATAAACTCTCGTAATTATAATTGTTTTGCGAGCGAAACGGGTTACACGCTCCTTAATTATTATCATAGAAAATTTCGAACAAAACCTCCCGGGTAGTTGAAAAACTCCTGTTGAATAACTCAACTTTTAATTAAGAACAGCCAGGAGTTTAGCGGTGCGCACTAAAAACCAACTTATCCGTGGTGTTAAAAACCCTCCTTTAAATTTACCTTCTGCATAAAACGGAACGCTTAGTTTAAAATTCAAATTCGGGATCCGTAAGGGCGGGCATAGACGGCCGGAATTTTAAATATAAAATATAGTGTATATGCTATTTATATTTAAAACAGGTATACCGACATTTTATTTTACAGGCCATGAGTATCCAGGATATCTGGCAAGTAAGGCCATAGATCATCTGTGATCATCATCGTAAGCCAGAGTGGTAAGATGATGATGCCATGGGAACTTGAATCTTAAATTCATTTGGAAGGCTTGTAGTCGGTAGAGGGAGATTCACTTCTGATAAAAATTTCAAGGGCTAAAGCAGGCATAGTTACGCCGCCGGTGCTAGTTTGAGCTTCATGTAAGACTCAGTAAGGGGTAGTGTTACACTGTATTCTTGCATGTGACCGAATTGGGTCTGAGTGACGGGGAAAGTACTTCTCGCTTACACAAAACCGGCTAATCCGACAGCGGTGCTGTCGCGTTTCATGCGGTGTGTCAGTAGTCGGTGGCCCATGGAGAGAGGAGGAAGGAGGGCATCGCATCTGTATAGCCTCTGTGGCTATCTATGGGCGTCAGAAGTCATGAAAATGCTCGTTTGCCCCCTTATGCTATAACAAAAAGGCTGTGGAGATTTTTCACGATATTTTTTTACCAGCCCCTGCATTGCCGCATTGCCGCGTATCTTTACATTTGTCGTCCAGTGTGTGACCAGCGACAAAACACGTTCGAGACTTGGCCGCTAATGAGAGCCTTAAATAAGCTCAGAGTCTCTCTGTACAATGGACGAGCTATGCTCGTTATTACTCTGCAAATCGTGATCCGAAATTAGGTGACACGCAAGAACGAGATCACGCAACGTAATTCAGAAAATGGTACAAGGGGTAAAGGAGTAGTGGATGACCGACGCGAATAGACAACTGCATATAGGTTATATTGCTTTCCATCCACCTCCCCTCTCCAGTGTTGTACACCTCCCGCCCAGTTGATTGATGGTGATCATATTTGAGGGAGCTGCTCAAGACAAGCACCTTGTAGCGGGACCTGTGCTCTTTGGGAGAGGCCCAGCGGTGGATGTGTTGTATCTGCTTATGACGATGGTGCTGTGGCATCCAGATGCTTAGAGTCGCGATCGAGAACAGCCGATTTCTGATAGTTTGAATAAAATATCGACAGGACATCAGAGAATATTTCAGCGCGTTGGCAGTAATGGTAAGAGGTAGTGCCATACCGCATGCTTGCATTCAGCTGGGCCGGCACGACCGAGGAGGTACCTCTTGCTTATACTAGACTGGCGTAAAATGACAACTAACCTGTCGCATTTCGTGCGATGTGTAAGTAGCCGGTGGCCCATTTAGGTGGGAGAAGGGCAACGCATGTATAGCATCTATGCGGATGTCTATGGTCGTCGGTAGCTTTGAAAATGACTCCAACTGCTCGTTTGCCCTCCTATACTATAAAAAATAGGCATTGCTGCATTGTAATCGCATTGGAACGACACGATCTGGATGTTACCTTTGATTAAACGAAACCGCCGTAAAGTAATAGCTAAGTTTTCGTGTTCCTTTCAGCATAAGAATTATGCGGATGTCTATGGGCGTCAGTAGTCTTCAAAAGGCTTCGACCAACTACTTACAGTATAAAAATAAACTGCGAAACTCCAAGCGCTCGTACCTACTACGCTATAAAAACATTTTAAATTTGCTTTTGAATATTCTTGAACCCCAACGTCGGTGTTGCCTTATTTTAAAATTCAAATCCAAAGCTCCGAACACGCCGCCTGGCTACGATTTACGTGCAAATACGACTAAATCGGGGAGCCGTCTAACATCTACGCGGTGGCAATGAACGCCGGACCTTCTGCACCTAGTCGGGTAATTCTATTCATACCGAACTGAAATAGGCTGAATGCACTATACAAATATCATAAGAGTCACTTCATACGTGATACATAATCAGAAAGGGTTTTTTCGCAGCGTGCTCTCTAGTAGTAATATCGGTTTTAGTGTTGGAAATATTAGGCCTCTTGCGATAAACACAGGATTGGAACGAAATTGGGACTCTGCGACCAGGGTCTCTCAAAATATGATACCGTCTGTCTAATTGAAGCGATGTCACGTTGGATCTGGTGAAAAGAGGGAGCAAGTGATAGAAATATGCCTTCATAACAAATATAATTTAACGTCAGGTTGTATTCAAAGATTAATAAAATAATTTGTTTGTTTTATCCTTAAAATTAAAATGCAAGTTTAACCAGTTGACATCCCGTTGGCTTCATACATGTGCGTTTTTTATTGCCCCTTCGGCAATAAAATACAGTCAGAATATTTCGTCCGTACTTGGAGCAGATCCGTTAGGTTTAGGGAAATTTGAAAAAGTCCCGGCCTTCTTGATTCTCATAAGCACATACGTTTTTTGTACGAGGTAGTGCCATGCTACACACATGCACGTAGCCGAATTGGACCAGCACGACCGGGAGGTACCTCTCGCTTAAACGACCGACGCACGTAAAGTAACAGCTAGTCTATCGCGTTTCGTGCGTTGTGTAAGTAACCAGTGGCCCATGTAAGGGGAAAATGAAAGAGGGTGTCGGCAGTCATGAAGATGGCTCCGACTGCTCGTTTGCCCCCTTATACTAAGTATTTCCGATCCGATACAACTTGGGGTCTTCAACAAAAAGCACACATTTCTGGAAAGTCCGCCATGACTTGACCGCGAAAATATATGGGTGGCGTTATCCACACAAGTTTGCCTCCAATTTCCTTAAAAATATGTTCAAAAAAAACGCAGCGACAGCAGTCCCCGGTGTGAAAGGACAACATCAATTTACAGTTGATGAAAAAGTTTCCACTTAGTTTCGTTCACACTCCATTCTTTCAGATGAATGCGCTTTGAACGTGATGTTCCATTGATCCAATAAAATGGACTTTGCTAAATACTGGCATTCGTCTTTGTGTGTGTTTCAGTGGCGCTTTCTTTAGCGCCACTCGGAAGTATCACCTTGGCTTACTTGGGTGATTTCTAAAGTTTCTTTACAACATAGCCACTTGAAGATATGACAGTTTGTTTAAATGATTTTTAGTACCTACATAGGGCAAAACAAGCAGTCAGGTCACGTGATGGTAAGTGACGTTCATTATTGTCATGCAGACTTGCAGATATCCATGTCTACTCACTTCCAATGGGCCACTGGATACTGACAAACCACAGGAAAAAAATGCCGACCTGATTCAGCTGCAAGTCTGCTCGGCAATGTTTTTTTATGGTATAGGCGGGCAAACGAGCAGTCGGGACATTTTCATGTCCAACAACGCACATAGACATCCGCATAAAGGGAATATCAATAGGCTTCCCTTCTTTCTCCTCCCTTCTCCATTTGTGTGTAAGTAGCCGGTCGCGTAGGAGGGCCACCGGCTACGTACACACTGCACGAAACGCGACAACACAGCTGTCACTTCACGCCACTCTCGTGTGAGCGAGAGGTACCTCATCGATGCTGCCGGCACAGTTTCGTTTGTACATATAATTTGACATGTCTTTTGCTTAGTGTTTTAGCACTTAATTCCAAAAATGATCACTAGGGTGCGATACATTTTTTTTTAAGTTATAGGGGGGCAAACGAGCAGTCGGAGGCATTTTCATGACTACCGACGCCTAAAGACATCCTCATAGAGGCTATATAGATGTGCTACCCTTCTTTCTCCTCCCACCTGCATGGGCACCGGCTACTTACACACCGCACGAAACGCGACAGCTTAACTGTCATCTTACGCCGGTCTCGTGTAAGCGAGTGGTACCTCCCCGGTCGTGCCGGCCCACTTCGGCTGTATGCAAGCAGTGTGGCACTACCTCTTACAAAATACATTACATTCGGCAAAAGTGCTGCCTCTATGTTTCGTGCACGGACCCAATATATGAAGTCGCGTAGATTTTCACCGCCTCAGTTAAATTCAAACCGTATAGCTCATATTTCACTAGCCGTTCGAGGATAGCTCGCGTAAATTACGACCAGGTTATACCCGGCTGGGTTTTGAATTGAGATTTCGAAAAAATCCGGTAATCGATGGATATTTTTGCTTCCCGTACAGTTGGTGGTGAATATTAATAAGTATTGTCAATGTACTTTGATAAGTGATGCCATTCTTAGGTTTACTAAGGGCCAACCCACACGTACCACAACAACGCGACGACCACAACCACACGACAACCACACCACGTTGTCGGGCTCATATTTTGTATTGAAAATTAATAAAGTCATTCACACGAACCACATTTTGCAGTCATTATCGACCACTTGTGTGATACCGACAACATCGCAACGACGTCGCAACCACAACGCAACCACAACGCAACCACAAGCGACACCGAGAACTAGTGACCGACCACATCGCAACCACAACGTTGCGTCGACGCCCGCGCTCTTCCCCTGCTACCCTTTATTCACATATTTCGTCGGTGTCGAACTGTGCACTATGTCAGCATACGACGTAACCACATCGCAACCACAACGCAACTACATCGCAACGACAACGCAACCTCAAAAAGTTGCAACGACACTATTCACACGTAACCACAGCTTGACTACATTTTGACACTGTGGTGTGGTTGTGGTACGTGTGGGTTGGCCCTAAGACTGTATGTCAGTCTGTCTGTCAGAGGATGTATCTCAAAAAGTAAAAGCAGTAGAAATTTTCACAAATTTATGTTCCCGCTATAACAAATACTTAAAATGGATAACTTATAATATTATATCACTCATATTTTTCCTTGATCCTGGTCTTAAAAAACTCGGACCCAACTCCTTCGACAGCATCTACAAACTCGTTAATAAGGAGCAAACGGAGCTGCTACACAGGGTTGATTTTTATTCTTTACCTAATGATATCTTAATGGACAGACGGACAGTTATTACGAATCTATTAGCGTTTGGTTTTTTCCCATATGGCTACGAAACCCTAAAAATTAAGGTATCTCTCGGTATTGATGGTCCGATCTCAATACAGTAATGATAACTCTACTTATATGATGTCTACGTTTACTCGGATATTACTTTTTACAAACATCGCATATCGCGTCCACCCTTGACCACGGTTGCTAGCTTCTGAAATGCCGGGCTAAAATTCACTGAAGTTGTTTTATTGTAATCCTATACGTAGATACATCTACAACCGCTATCAGAAGTCACTGAAATATTCAACGACGCATAGAAATGTAAAACGGGATTTAAATATTCCGATTTCTATTAGCATTTACTTTCCAATGGCATGCGCAAATTATACGGGAAGGTGTCTCGATCGAACTTATTTAATGAAGTAATTTGTATTCACGAACTTGTGGCGTCGCTGGCGTCGCTGGCGGCCACCACGAGCCGTGTTCGTAACAAGCCAAATGATTTTTAATAAATTCACGCAGAGCCACTTAATTTCGCTTGATTATTTTGGCTCCAATAAGCCGAGTAATTTCGGTGTGTAATTTTGTATTTCACTCGCAGTATATTGGAATATTTGCTGGCCATTTTATTTTCGCGTTTATTTACAAAGAGCGCGGTTTCAATAACGTAAACTTCGTTCCAAATTTTTTACATTTTTTTCGATATTCTCAAATTTATTTCTCTTTGTCTATACTAGACCACAGATTGGGATTTCGCACTGCCCTTCTATTCTCCATGCCCTCCGATGATCTCCAGACACCCACAAACCAAACGAAACACGAGAGCATAATGGTGGTGCTGTGTGAGGTTCGCTTCCACGGTCGTACTCACCCAACTACAAACAAGCTTCTTAAAATAGCTGCGTTCCGAAATGTACTCTTAGAGCGTTCGCTGCGTTAAGCGGGCGCACGGCGCGGGCGTCCGCTTAGCGTGCTTATTTCATGTCTTTCTATAGAGCAACGATGCGTTAAGCGGGACCCGTCGCGACGCGAACCACAGAGCCCGCCACGCGGGAGACAGGGCACGCTCGCGTGTCCGCGCCGTGCGCCCGCTTAGTGCCCTTAGGCCCTTAAACCCAATTTACCTGGTCACTTGTCAAATTTCCAGCCGCAATATTAAAGTGACAACTGTAAAAGTTCAGAACAGTTCTGACAGTTATTTTTGTAAAACTTTAATACAGAACAATAAGCCAATACAACAATAAGTCAACAATCACGCCAAACGAAAACAACATCCCGCGATTTACTCAGCTAGTTCCAGGACATTTAAATTCTACATCGCAACAGTCTGAACAAAACCAACTCGATCAACCAAATTTATAATCAGTTTAAAGAAGTTTCCCCCTCGACTCGCCCACTTACGTACTCAGAATATTTGCTTTACAAGTATTTTAAGTGCAGTTAAGAGTCTTAATTCTATTGCTGGAAAATGTATTTTTGTATTCACAACCATTTTCATCAAATATCTATTGTTGAGAGGAATTTAGCTCTTCAATACAAGTTTAAGTGGAAACTGATCTACCTATATACAAGAGATGAATTTTGATTATGATTGATTATAAGCTGAGGATATTATTATATCTAATACAGCTTCAACAGAAAGTAAAAAACTCGCTCTCTGAAACTAATAGAAATGAAAATTAGACAAAAAATTAAACAAAGGATACTTTTAATTAATAATAATAATCTATAAATAATCTGGATTTATCAGTCCACGTTAATCTAGCCATAATACCACGAAAACTTGTGTAGCAGGTACTGACGGAACGGTAGAAATTGATATACTTATATGTATAAACTTATGAAATTTTGTATATTTATGGTAATTTTTAAAAGAAGTACATAAAGTACATTTAAGGTCATGGCGGGATTAAAACCCTTACGCTACCACTGCGCCAAGCCAAATGGCCAAACGGTAGTTGTTTTGAAAACCAAACCCTAAACAACAGCTGAAGAACAGCTAAAGAACTGAAACCGGAGTCTAAGTTAAGTTTTGTTCGCGAAATTTGCGTTCGTTTTGATTGTGATATTTAGATTATATTGTACAGATCCTGCACATTTATTTAAAACGTGTTGCCAAGCAAATGTATTGTCCCCCCTCTCCCCATTCTCCCCTTAATAATATTAGTAAATTCTGTTTTATTTACGAAATTTCGACAGAACATTTAGTATTTGTGCCTATATGTCACAACAATAAAAATGAAATCCAGTAGGTACTTATTGATTAAATAATATACTTTTTATACTGCTACTACACAAAACTGTATTATTTAATCAATCCATAAAAGTTTCATCAATTTGATGAAAATATGTTGTATATTTTCGTCAATTGTAATTAATTATATAAAGTAATACAATATTTACAAAAACGAAGCACGAAATGGTGAGTTTGATGATCATGTACCTACTCCTGTAACCACAGAACTACCCGCGTTCTTTACAATTCGTGTAACGTATACAACACTCGCCTTCAATTTTCCTGGTGGAAATCGACTCTTTATAAAATGCTGGCCACGTGCGAAATCTTTCGCCATTCAATCTTGCGGGAATTAAGAATAGAGCACGACTTACGTGAACTATTTATGAGGTTGGGCCACGAAACGCGCAGTAACGCTTGGGCTCCTGATTTTGGGAGTATACAGGGCTATTTGTAAAACACCACTTTGATCTCAGATGTAGATGGCAAGCATTTTTTCAAGAGAGCTTGCTGCTGTTTTAAATTTATCTTTATTAAAATTAAAATTTATCATAATGAATTTATAAAGTATATGTCTATTTATTATGAATCGCTGAATAAAAATAAATAATAATATTATCGTCGTTGCACGTGTACATGTACTTTTACACGCCTTACTTAGGCAACAAACTAATTATCTCAAAGTGAAATAGCTACAATGATTATTTGTTGCAATAGTCACATAGCTGTTTTTATAGTATGGAAATTACAAAATAATCTGCATTAAAAACCGAAGTCGACCAAAAAGATAGAAATTGAAGTATTATAATATTACTTTGCTGCAAACACTTTTTAACTTCATCTCGTCATAACGGGCAGTAGGTGAAAATCAGTGGATCTAACTCCACTTCTTTTCAGATCATTTGCTTCAGCACATGATATGTAATATACACACACATTGTATTAGATTAAGGACTTCTTATATATTTTAATTAGGTACATTTATATCATATACTTTATGAGACTACTTATTAGACTTGTACTATTTACATATCCGATGACATAGGAGTAGGCTACCACATCTATGGAATTTGAAGTTTTCACACAGAGCGTCTGCTTCCTGAACTGCGCAACTTCGAAGGGTGGACACGGCATATTCTAATTTAGGTTCAATTCTAATACACGAATCCAGGTTTCATCAGGACATGTTCCATGAGCTCTATCTGTTTTCTAAAATACTTGTTAATAAGTGTTATTAACTGTTACATATAGATATAGAATACGATTATTTTCATAAATATACGCATAAATACAAACGGTCGTTTTTTACATACCCTTGGAGACTGGAAACAGAATCAACCGGTGAAAACAAACGTTCTAAGTGTTACAGGAATATTAATTATTATCTAACAGATTTAAAATGTAATGGTTTTTATTTATTTATGTATTTACCACAACTTAAAACTATCATTACAGGTTATGCCTAATGCGATAGCTAAGTACATAATATTTTAAATTTACATATCTTACATCTGTATCGTCTGTATTTTTTTTTCCGGTAATTAATTATCGTACAGTACTCTTTTAGAGACCATACACACAGACGCCCTTGTGAACTCACTCATAGAACAGGTAAATAAGTCGAGGTTTTCAGCTATTAAATTGATAGTGTGAAGTGCGCGGGTTAAAGGCGCCTCTCTGAGAAGTTTAGTTCTGGCGTTTGGCACCCAAAATGTAGAGGCCGCCGCCGTCGCCATACATACTTTTTCGGCACCTGCAGCCATATTCGCGCCAGTATCTCCGCGATATGTATCTTCCCTCTCAGTATTTCAAAAATATAATAAATCAGTGCATGTTCTCTTCTGACCCTCAACTCGTTATATCCTACCATACCTAATATAAAAAGAGTTGGGTACTTCAGCGGATAGAAAGGATACACACCATACCTCTTTAAATATAAGAATCTAATAAATTTGTTTTGT
>LUGF01004542.1:320134-342927 GCA_001625245.1 Calycopis cecrops | reverse complement strand
TGGATTAGTTGATATTAGTAAATGTAATTAATGTAAAACTTATTTCTTATGAATAAATTCTGTTTTAAGATGAATCACATGGTGTTATGCTTTAAAGAATAAAAACTCATCTTATATTTATAATTATCCTTATATTATTTTTAATTACAAGCTAAAATAAGCACCTTACTGCTGTGCTCTTTAAAATATAAAACGAAGTACGGGCCTAAATCTAATGTGTTTTTTAATTACAAAGTGGAAAAATATGACTGCCCAGGTTCATTAAAATTCATTGGATGTTCTGCGAGTTATACAAGAAACATTTTATCTTTTTCATAAATATTTAATTTTAATATAACGTACGCTTCTGTACTTTAAACTGCACACCGACTTACCCCGGGGATGTTACTGGGAATCGTCGTCGGTGAACGTATATTCTCTGTCGTATGCCGAGTGCATATCCAGCGTAGTGATATCACTAAATAGGCTTATTATATATCTTTATAATATCGATAGACTACCGATAGTGTGGCTATAGTGGAATATCGATAGGATATTTTTGACGTATAAAAGTATCGATACTGTCGATAGTATCTAACTTTAAAAGTCGCTCTGCTATCGATACTATTATAGATCATCAATAGTATTGTCATATTTTATGCTATCGGTATCCATAGTATCAACAACATCAATACTATCGATATCCGAGGTTAACTATCGATAGGGGAACTATCGATAGTTCGACACCGCTAATTCAGTGCTAACATCGCATTGCTGTGCAGGTAACTTTACGCTGTTCCAAGCAATCTATTGTATTTACCTATTATTTTTCCTTTTTATTCATTTTCATATTTTTATTTCCCCAAGGAGGAAAAGTCTGGCCTTTTCACCGCGAAGCCAGCCTGTCGCTAGAGGGATCATGTTCCTTGTAGATCCGGGACCCTCCAAAGAAGGCACCCTCAGAGGCTTAGTCGATATTACACTAAATGTCGAGTCCGACATAGGTCTAGAGCCACTCGTGCTCCTAGGAATCATACGTAAATGTATTCCTCTGCGTCAAGAAAAAAAAAAGACGTATCTTTTATATTGGTCAACATAAAGCAATTTTTAGGAGGTACTTGGACCAGTAGCTTAAGCCATCTATAATTATATGTATATAAAAATTAATGTTTGTCTGTATGTTCTTTTAAGAATCGTAAACTATATATTTGATCATGTGATGATCTTTAGCAAAGTTGTTGTCCATGAGCCAGGTAAGTTGTTGAGATGGTACGACCAATTTTCGACAGATACCGCCGTGTAGCAACGCACGCAGTGTCCAGTCAGTTGTTACATAGAAATTGAGACCGTTGGTAGACAACTGTCCTTTATTGCGATTGATTTACTTCAAAAATGATACATTTTATATTAATGTATTTATGTAAGGTCGCCTTTACATACTATAGTTTAATAATATTATACAATAGTAAATAACAGTATAATAATTAACTAGTATTATACACAGTATTGTTATTGTCGGATAAACATTCCTTTGATGTCTAATTCCAACATTATTTCTCTCTGAGTCCAAAGGAAAATCAATTAGTGAATGTTTTATACTTGAGTGACTTTCACAACTTTACCTTCACGGGAAATGAGGATCAAGGGAAATGGGATACGACTGGAGGCTGAAGCCATGCTGGATTAAAGAATTGGGATAGTTTTATTTTTACGCGAACTTTTAGAAGCAAAAGATGTATATGTCTAAGACCTCTAACCATTCTTGGTTCGGATAAGTTTGATAAGGTCGTTTTAGAAGAGATTAAAATGGCTATATTCTTTTCTTTATTTTTTTAAATTATAGGGGGGTCAACGAGCAGTAGGGCCATTTTCATGAGGCGCCCCTAGACATCCGCATAGAGGCTATGCAGATGCGCTTCCCTCCGTTCTTCTCCCACCTCCGTGGGCCACCGGCTACGTACACACCGCACGAAAAACGACAGCACAGCTGTCACTTCACGCCGGTCTCGTGTAAGCGAGAGGTATCTCCCCGGTCGTGTCGGGCCAATTACGCTGCATGCAAGTATGCCGTGTGGCTACCACTTCTTACTAAAAATGATGAATAAAAACTATTATTGTAGCCACAAAAAGACGTGGACTGGTCGGCCACTTATTATATAAAACCTGTAAAAAAAATCATTAATATACATTTAAAATCTTTAAAGCGCTTCAACAGCACACAAGCGGAGCTTAAATTTTATTTTGCGCCGTAAATTCAGGCTGTAGGCCGTAAAATGTTTATAGCGCGGCTCGGAGACGAAGTTTTGTTAAATTTGTTTGTGTTACGAAATATGTACCGGACTAGTGACTTTATAAGTGGAGTATTAAGTGTCATAATTGTATTTTGGTTGTTTGACGAAATCTTTGTGCTCACGTTATTGAATCCTACACCATTTTGGCTTCTACCTGCCTTTCGGTGTACGGAGCTAATGCGCACTGGAATGTGCTCTCCCGTTCTGTGCATTTCTGAACTCCTTGCAATTTTTTCTTTTATTTTTTTTTATAATATTTTTATAATATAAATTAAAGAGAAATCGGAGCCGTTTTCATGACTACCGTCTCCCATAGACACACAGGTACAGATGCGTTGCTCTCCTTCCTCCTCCCTCCTGTGTGGGCCAGCGGTAGTCTCGCATATTATCTTGGACAAATATACACGCTATGCTATATTATATGAAGATATATAATTTGATTATTTTGTAATGTCATTGTAAATAACATGCAAGAAGAGACATAATAGAACTATTAACAAGATGAGTAACAAAAATACTATAATTACGTAGATAAGTACATAAGTGCTTCACATCCCAAACACATCATTAGAGATAATTTCGAGTTTTATACAAACCAAAATAATTAGTTTCTGAGATTGTCCCACACACGCACAATCCTGTAGAATGAAACCAAGAAAACGTTCAAAACCTCTCAAATAGTAACAAAATAAATTATTCAGAGTGTTTATGAAGGTGATTAAAAAGTAAAATTATTTATTTAAGACATGCTTCCGGTTCCTCCTTTTGTACCACATGTTTGTTGATATACATACGACACGCTTATAACGCTCGGGCGCACAATTCAATTCATTTTTATTTATGTTTGAAAAAAAACTAGTGAATTATGAAAAGTCGTTAAACAAATCTCATAAAAGATGATATATATTTATATATTGATCTATATTTGAGATATTGCTAGTTTTAAAAAGGACAGTAGGTATATACTGGCCGCATCATTTATTCGCGGGACTAGTAAACAAGCGCCGGAACTAACATGTGTCTGAAGTTAAATCTTTGTTAGCCAAGTTACAGAACGGGGCCGAGTAAATTTAGTTTCAATTGAACTCCAATAAAAATACGTAATCTCCTCAAAACACCCTTTGGCTTGTCTCCTCGGTTTCAGAATATTTATCTAATTATTTATTTATTTTCACACCGCACGAAACGCGACAGCACAGCTGTCACTTTACGCCTGACTCGTGTAAGTGAGATGTCCCTATCTGGTCATGCCTGCCTCGGCTGCATGCAAAGATGCCGTATTGCATATCTTACTAAAAAGTATAAAAAAAGCTTGTTGTGAAATGGAATATTCCAGTTTCTATATAATAATAAAAATAGGAGGGACCATCCAGAAAACGTTTGATATTTGAACGCGCCTGTAATTTGCAAGTGGATGAGGCTCAAGTGTTTGTTGTCTCCGTCTTGAGTCAATAACAGATTTCATCTCGACTCGTCAATTAAAGCTGGAGTGGGTATTATAGCCGATGTTTAAATGTTAACCAATTAAAATGTATAATTAAATTAAATGTTTTTTATAAGACGGCAAACAAACAGTCGGAGCCATTTTCATGACTACCGATGCCCAGAGACACCCGCGTAGAGGCTATACAGATGCTCTGCCCTCCTTTCTCCTCCCACCTCCAGGGGCCACCAAAAGAAAACCATTATAAAAATTAATAAAAAATGAGGTAAAATGAAGGAGACCTTAACTCAGCAGTGGGTTATTATAGGACAAAAAGAAGAAGAAGAAAAAAGTAGAAACCTTTATAAAGTTCTTTCTTCTTCTTCTTTAAATTGAATCTGTGAAAATATTATAAAATCAATCTTGATATTTATATCGATTGAGTTTTACTCCACTGCCAAAGAAGGTTATGTTTTTCGCGCGTGTCTTGTGTGTACGCATTTAACATCTTTAATTGCCTCATATCTCTTGAACTGTGAAACGAATTTCCATGATCCGATCATGGGATAGATCTTGACTACCCGAGTTTCTAACCTGTTATTTAAAAAGAAAAAAAAATCTACAAGTTACCATTAGGGGGGATCCTCGAAACATATTTTAATATCATTATTAGGTTGCTTTGAGCGTGTTTTAATTGAAACCGCTGTTAAGGAACAATAACAATGAAAACTTGTTGTAATAACAATGTTACAAAGGATATCCTAAATATTACCTACTGATAAAATTAATCTTCAGAGAATGAAAAATATCCATCTGACGTGACTCATTTTCGTTTCATCAAGTTTCATTACAGCTCCTCTTATAACATTCATTCATCGTAAATTAGCTACTTACGTTTCTTTAAGTCTACATAAATAACATCTACACCGTTACACGAAGCAGTTGTTTTTTTATTCCCATGCTTAAAAGGGAACTCCAAACTCCATTACTTGGAAATGTAAATAACAGCCTCGATATATTATGCACTAAATTATACCTTTATTAGCCGCCCGAGTCGGTAATCGAATCCGGGCCTGCGAGATGGATGCCGGCGCTCCGTATGTCACGTTCGACTCCAATTTGTCTCCTTCGCGTTCAAATTGGAAACGTACGCTGGACGGGAGTGCTTTAAATGTTGACTTGTTACGCTCCCAGTTGCCGCTACTTCTCCACGGGGAGGGGCGGGGGGGTGAAATGTGAGACAAATCGAAACACGACATGACGTCATCACTTTTAGTAAGACGTAGTGATGTATTATATTGCCTAATTAGATCAACTCGACCGTGGAGGTACAGCTCGGTCACATTACACCGCCGTAAAGTGACAGATATGCGGTTTTTAATAGTACATGAAGGAAAATGAGCAGTCGGAGTCATTTTTCGCGGCTGAGTGCGAAAGCGTGCCCGTGTTCCCGTCGTACGGTACAAGGAGAAAGGACAGTGGGGGGTTAGCCGGTAAGAGTCCGGCATAACCCAGTTGCCTCCCCGGGCGGCTGGGTATCCATGAGGATTACCCACTATAAAAAGTCGGAGTCATTTTCATGACTACCGACGCCTATAGACATCCACATAGACTCTATACAAATACGCTGCCCTCATTTCTGCTCCGGCCTCCTGGGCCACCGGCTACTTACACACCGCATGAAACGCGACAGCGCAGCTGTCACTTTACGCCGGTCTTGTGTAAACGAGAGGTACCTGCCCGGTCGTGCGGGTTGAATCGGCTGCATGCAAGCAAACAAACAGATAACTTATTAATACTAGACAGGAACCAAACGAACAAATGTAGCCTTTTACCAACTACTAAGAAGCAAGGAACCGAGAAATCGTCATATTTTTTATCAGAAATTATCAGTAACTCACAAACGCCACTACATACAGAACGCGACAGCACGGCTGTCCCTTCACGGCGGTAAAATGTTAACAAATGTGTTTTTGAGGAACCTCCCCGATAGTACCGGCCCAATTTTCACGTTACACAGATATTTCACATGGGGACAAAAGCCAAAAATAAGTGGCAGAACGTCAGGAAGCATTAAAAAACCAACACACCGAACACACATTAAAATGTATAGAATAAATAATAAAGCGAAAAAGATTTCCCATTCGTAGTGTAATTGCGAAGTTACAATATTAGCTTTAATTGGGGAAGTTGGTACGTAGGGGTGCGGGGGGGGCAGGTCCCCCCTCCCCCGGGAGCGCACGTTTTTACGTGATCCGCCTGATTGTGCCAGTTAGGAAATGGACAATTTTGAACGTTCCCTTTTTCTTTATATTGCGTCTCTGTTCTTTTGATTTTGCGCGCCATTTTTATAAATGATTTTGGAGAAATTGGGGTGGATTTTAGTTGATATTTTGCGCCTTTTTTGTAAAGGATCAAATAGGGTAGCTTTTTTGGGTTAAAAACAATGTTATATATCATATATCGATATATATCAATAGTGGAAGTTGATTTTAGTCCCAGTCGTTAGGAGACGGGAGGCACAGCAAGTGTCACTTTAGTTTCATATTCCACGATATTTGTTCTTGCCAAATGTTTATAGGTCAACGGCGAGTACCTTATAGGTTCTGATGCAGTTGTTGTGCCAAGACATCCGACTACAATGGCCGGATCTTGTGACTGCGCTGGCTCGGAAAAGCCTTTAAGGGTTCACTAGTTCTTAAACCTAATTGTAATATAATGCAAATAGTAAAGTTTTATTTAATAATATGTTGTGTTTTTTAATGTTTTGAATTTAATAATAGTAGTATCATGGATCTGGCGTAAAAATTGTTGTTATATTGATTATGAAGTATGTGTGTGATTGACATAATGTAAAAGTTTTCTCGAGCACAGTTTAGTGTCATCTATGAACATTCGCATAGAGTTAGCCGGGTACTGGAGGAGGAAGAAGAGCAACGCATCTGTATAGCCTCTGTGCGGTTGTCTATGGGCGTCGGTAGCTATGAAAATGACTGTTTTTTATTTTTTTTATAGTTAAGGGGTAGTCGAAGACATTGTAGAGACTATCGACGTCTATAGATATTGGCATACAGTTTATACAGATGCATTGCCCTCTTTCCTCCTATACCCTACATGGCCCACCGACCACTTACACACCGCACGAAACGCGACAGTACAGCTGTCATTTTACGCCGGTATCGTGTAAGCGAGAGGTAGCTCCCGTGCCGTGCCGGCCGGCATCAGCATGGCACTACCGAACAGTAGTTTCACGGGTTAGGCACTATCGATTAAACCTTCTCTGTTCGCTGGCTCCCAATTTCCAGGTCGGTGTTATCACCTACCACCTTGTGCCTCAAATGCTCATTCATGTCTTCTATGATAAAGGTGGCAAGGCTCGTTACCCCATTAGCTCACACCATACACTTTATGGCGTATTCAATCAATACCATCGTAAAATGTTTGATGGTGAGAATAAAACTCTGGTGTAGTACGGGAGCTGGTCATTTATTTTATATTCTCATTGCATTTTGCTGGAGGATGTATTTTATTATTATGGCACAACTTCGGAGTGTTAAAGTTGGTAGATGTGATTTTGGTGTAACTCTTCTGTTTTATTTATTTTATTTTATTGAAAAAGTAGAGAAGCAGACGATCAAGAGCTACGTAATGCGTATAATATAGTATAAATAACATAGCTTTAGGCGGCGGTGTAGCATTGGTTCTCTCCCGGGGCGGTTTTCTATTGAAACTACGCTATTGAGTTGAGTTGTCACCACGTTGTCACCCCTGGGTGCCTGGCACCCGGGGCAAGTCGTCCCCACCGTCTCCCCTTTAGTTCACCTAGACCTAATTACAACTGTACATAATATTTCAAATACAACATAAACAAGTAACAAAATTACGTGTTACAAAAAGACGTCGTTATTAGTGGCTTATTTTAAAATTATTTACCTATCTGGGTAATACAACTTTAACTTTATAATTAACTTAACAATGTTTAAATTAAGCAACTAAAGGGTGGAAAGACGCATTGCCCATAATATGCAATATTAGTAAGGTTCTAAGACTGAATCACCTGTTAAGACGACCCACATGTTATGGCGTTTTTTATAGTAACCAAGGGCCACCGGATAATCACCAACCTCATGAGTTGTTGATGCATAGAAAAGTTAGTTAGCAAAGCCTTCCACGAGAGGTACCTCCGATGGCCCGTTTCAGACTCTACCAGTCAAGCTTATTACATCTTTAAAGTTTAACATTTAAAACAAACTTAAGTTGAAAGAGTGTAGTCACAGTTGGATTAGCTTAGTGAAGTAACAGTAGCGCCAAGCTGCATTTCTGGAGTACGACTGGGGAAGTAGCACTTACACGCTACCGGCGTAAAATCACAGCCGTACTGTCGTGTTTCGTGTAGTGTGCAAGTATTCGGTGGCCTGTGGAGGGGGGAGGACAACACATCTGTATAACCGCTTTGAGCCAGTCTATGGGCGTCAGTGGACATGACTCCGACAGCTCGTTTGCCTCCCTATATTATAAAAAAGTGAATAGATAAATCAGTTTAGAAGTCTTTGTACAACTCATTGCCCCTCCCTTGTCTATATCGCCCGGATGCCGTAGAATATCGTCAGGGCACATTTTGAATGATATTCCTAACCGTATGCCGAGTGTAACTCCCATTCAGTGCGAAGCTGCATTTCATTTGCATAAGTGTGTGTACCTATAATATAGTTTAGTAATAGTTATTATTATGTTTTTCCCTAAAATTGTAATTATCATTCCACTTTTAAATCGTGTTATTATCTGCTTAGCAAATATAATACTATGTAATGACCTTCATGTACTGGTAAATGTTAATTGTGTTTTTTTTATGGTATAAGGGGATAAACGAGCATTCGGAGCCATTTTCATAACTACCGACGCCCACAGACATCCGCATAGAGACAATACACATGCGCTGCCCTCCTTTCTCCTCCTACCTCCATGGGCCACTGTACTTTGTATTTTGTAACGTCGCAGTGTAGTACCGAATAAAGAGTTTCTGTTCTATTCTATTCTGAAGAGATGCTGATGATGATTATGCACAATGAAAAGCTTATTATTATGAATAAATTCCGTTTGCTCAATTTTGTCCGGGCGAAATGAGTCAACTTGTAATTTACAAATAAATTACTGTTTGCATGGCGTATCCATTGGGTGCTCTTAGTCTATGTTTTTACTGGACTAGGGATGTGACCACAATTAATTTATCGATTTGCTAAATATATTTTGTAGTATAAAAATCCCCATTTTCATGGTTCTCTGAAAGAAGGTTTCTTTTTGTACAGTGTAAATAAAGAGTTTGTCTAGAGCAATGGTTCCCAACCAATGGTCCGCAGAAGCTAAAGTATGGTCCACGGATGATTTTAAATTAAGCAGGCGGTAAGCCGTTGATTGCCGTGCAGTGAGTGACAAATTTTATTATACCTACGTTATGGTCCTTGCTATCAAGCATAATGTAAAAGTGGTATCTGGTCAAAAAAAAGGGTGGGAACCGCTGGTCTAGAGAGGCATTATCTATAGTAAAAAAGATGTAATGATTTAACGTTTCCTAGTAGGTACATACACCAAGAGTTAAAATCTAGCAAGTGACATTCGCAAATAAGCATTGCGTTACGCATATTTTGTTTTGTTTAATTTGTGACATTTCAACGGGAGGAGGACATATAATAATAATAAGTTATTTATTTCTTTGATCAAAACTTAAATGATGTTTGACGACCTTTTTGATTTGATTCGATTTGATGACCTATAAAAAATATTTGGAATAAAAACCCTTTAAGTAAATAAGTGCCTGTAGTGGGATTATCCACTCTTCCACAGGTCATGAAAGGTTGGCAACATATCAGTATAACAAATTTGTGGATGTATATGGGCGTCGGGAGTTACGAAATGGTTTTTATTGCTCGTTTGCCTTATACAATAAAAATATACTTCATTTTCCATGACGATCCGTGAATTGATAACGCCTGATGCTACAGATGGTCGCGAAGTCTGAGCGTGCCGTTCAATAATATCAGGCGCTTTCCTAAAAAAAATCGGGAAAAAATAGCACGAGATAGTGGCATGCTGCATTGCAACGAAATTAGGCCGCCACGACCGGTGATGTAAATCCGTGAGCTTGTGGTTGCCCTTTAGGGGAAGGCTAAAAGAGGGTAACTCATCTTCCTAACCTCCTTGTAGAAGTTTACGTGCGTCGGCAGTCAAAAGGTTCCAAATGAATAAAAACTAAAAAAAATATAAATGAAAGTATTACTAGGTTATAGGTTAGATAGAAAGCAAATACAACTTTGCGTTCATACAAACGCTATGAAAAACCAAGTTAATTTATTTTCTGGTAAAAAATTTGCGGAGACACCTTTCGTTGGTACGGAATCCTCGGACCTCGGTGTACGAGTCCGAATCGCACTTGGCCGTTTTTTTTATTTATTTATATTTAAATTATATCATGAATAACGTACCTTAGAATATGCAGTAATTATGTAATATAAAATGTGTAACAGTCTAATTATTATTCTAAGTAAGTTACATTTCATTCTATTCCATTCTATCCTGTCGACATTATTAACATCGATATGTTTTAATTTAATAGATATCGACATCACTAGTGGCACACGTGCTCGAAGTTGATTCTGTTTTTACAATCTCGTTAAATATTCAGAGGCGAGGGTCCCGGAGGTGCCTCGGAGGTCGGGGTACTGCGTCTGGCCACTTCGGGAAAAACTTCAAATTATTATCTACGAATAACTTGTTATATATGACGGTTTACGTCCCTTTAAACGACTAATACTTTCTGAAGGATTTAGTGGTCTAGTGGGAAGCTTGTGTGTGAGGTCCCTGGTTCGAGTCCAAGGTGGGACCAAAAAGTAATATTAGGATTTTTCAATTTGCAGTAAAGTGTGCGGTCTCCATCTCCTGTACCTGATCCATTGTATCAGATGAACTGGAGAGCAGTTTTGTCTGACCACCAAAGGGAAGCACTGCACTGGCTCAAATATTGTGATGCCTTAAAATATTTGAAAACAACAAAGAAACTACGTTTCAGTATGCCCTTGAAGATTACGGTCGAGTAGTAATAGTTGCCCTCGTCCCGTCATCCTCTCTAATGGGACAGCGGAAACTAACAAACACCTAGTGTCTTTTTTTTTGTTATAGGAGGGCAAACGAGCAGCCGGAGCCATTTTCATGACTACCGACGCCCACAAATATCCGCATAGAGGCTTTACAGATGCGCTGCCCTCCTTTCTCCTCCCACCTCCATTGGCCACCGGCTACTTACACACCGCACGAAACGCGACAGCATAGCTGTCACTTTACGCCAGTCTCGTGTAAGCGAGAGGTACCTCCCCGGTCATGCCGGCCCAATTCGACTGCATGCAAGCATGCAGTATGGCACTACCTCTTACCATCTTTAGTGTCAGTATAGATTTATGACGTGGCGAAAGATACCTCCTCTACCGCGCCGACTAAGTTCGGATGCAAAGCAGCATAGCTACCAGTTACACTGGCGCCAAGTGATTGCTACACTTACGCTTGACGATTTAAATTATAAAGCATCAAAAGACAAAGTCGTCTAAAAGTTAGTTAGAACTTTCTGTAACTCGCGCGTGTACTCAAAAGTTGTAATCTCGCTCCTAGTTAAAAATTAAAATTTAAAAAATGCTTTTTAAACACCAGTAGCACTTAGCAAGTGACTAACAAGTTCAAATGGTTAAAATCTTTTTCATTTTGTACTTTTTGGAGAGTTAAAACATAAACCAATACATAAATAATACTAGCTGCGCCCGGCGGTACCATCCGCGTAAGTTCCGATCCCGTGGAAATATCGAGATGAAAATTAGATGCGGGCCGATTCTCAGACCTACCCGATATGCACACAAAATTTCAGTCAAGACTAACATTGTGACACGAGATTTTTACATATAAAATTATTTAAATAAGTAATATTATAACGTATATTATATCGCATATACATAGCCATTTTGTTTTCCAGTTTTTAGGGTTCCGTTACTCAAAAGAAAAACAGAAACTTTATAGGATCATTTTGTTGTTAGTTTCACAACCTAAATACTTTCCTAAGACTTTACAGTAGATGCTGCTGTGTCTTGCCTGTAGCCTACCCAACGAGAGCTCGAAGCGTTGCAGGATCGTGCTATGTAGATATGCCATATAAGGAGCATCAGTAAGGGCTGCGCGGGCCCTGAAGATTAGGAAGAGAACCTGAGCCCATTGCTACGTCGTAGTAGGGACTATGCAGACGGACGGACATTTCCCAAGGAGAAATCTGGCCTTTTCACCGAGGCAACCTGACTCTGGAAGGATCCTGTGGCTTTCCAGATACCCGCAGGGGTTAGTCGGTATCGCACTCCCAACTGTCGAGTCTGACATAGGTCTAGGGGTAACCCGGGCACCTAGGTACCATACGTATTCCCCTGCGTCAACAAAAAAGTGGTTCTGAGCCAAGCCGGCAAGAGGAGACATCTGCCCTATATTAAAGTAAAAATAGTATTTGTATTCCAACCTAATCAGAAGACAGCCGTTTATACAGATATTTTGCTTTCAAAGTTTGATGTCACTGAAAAAACTATTACATTAGTTTTCTACATTTGTAGTTTGTTTTATACAAAACTAGTTTCCGCCCACAGCTCCGCCCGCAGCTTTGCCCGCGTGGATTTCGGACTTCAAAAATTTAGATTTATCCTACTAATATTATAAATGCGAAAGTTTGTATTTTTGTTTGTTTGTTTGTTTATCCTTCACGCAAAAACTGATGAAGCGATTTTCATGAAATTTGGTACACATAGAGGGTAACTTGGATTAACACAGGACAGTTTTTATCCCTAAAAATGTTCCTATGCGATGCCATGAGATGATTTTCTATTTTCCAGTAGTTATACATCTAGTTAGCTCGCAACTTATTATACATAATATAAACCTCCCTCTTGAACACTCTACCTATTTAAAACCCATCAAAATCTGTTGCGTAATTTTAAAGATCTAAAGCGACTTTGTTTTACACTGTATAGTGATAGTTCTTACTTCTCGTCAGTACGGAGCCTTGGGTGTATGATTTCCAATCGCTCTTTATATTTTTTATCTACTAATAATCCCCACTGCTCCTATAGAGAGGCGTGATCTAATGATAAAGTCGAAAATTAGACAATTTGTATTCTGGTCGTAGCTTTGAACTCTCCCGTAGACAACATCAAAATTATCGACTCAATCTTATATTATTAATAGCAATATCCAATTTTTGTCGAAAAAATCGACTGTTTCATTTTAAAGGTCTTCAGCTTGCTTTAAAAGAAAAAAATACCTTTCTTCTATTATAGATAAGTACAAGCCAATTTCTTAAGGTGTATACCAAATATTTTGAAAATATACCTAAATGATAATATTTAAAAAAAAATGTAATTTTTATTGTTATATGTATTTATTTGACTCTGTATGTTTTGGCTATTTAGCTGTCAATACAAGTTTTTTGTAATTAAAATAAATAAATAGATAGATGATATTTTTTCTTTTAACATAATATAATCACACGCACGCTTTCTAATTGTTTTTTTTATAGCATAAGAGGGCATACGAGCAATCGGAGTCATTGTCATGGCTACCGACGACCATAGACAAGAAGAAATACTAGCTTATATTTTCTTTTTATATTTTTGTTAGGTATGCAAGGCAGTCAATCTTATAAACCTGACATGTAATATAGGAGAAAAGAAAATTTAAGACTCGCAGAAAATGATGCTTCGGGCATCCCGATATTACGTATGAATAATCAGTACCCACGCTTTTCGACAATTTGGGTTCAAGCATGAACGGTTACATCTTATATATTTATTATATTTTCGATGTGGTCTTTTCACTATATTTCATTTAATACGCATACGCTTATTACTTAAGTAATAATTCCCTTTTTCGTAAAACGTGTGTAGTCATCAAAATCATCCTATCGATTACTCTTAAAGGTATTCGCACACTATAACAACACGACTCAACTCAACTCAACTCGAGTCTCGACGTATCGCATGAATTAGTCAACTTTGTAAGGCGAACAACGCGTTGACAAATTCACTCAGACGCAACATAATTCTTACATTTGAACGCCATACGTCGTGTTGAGGTGGAGTGGAGTCGGCGTCGAGTCGATATAATATGCGAACACCTTAACGTTACAATTCAAAACCTATAAAATATGAAATGGCGATCTTCTCAAAAGTTGCCTGAGCCGTCTGCGGGTAGAATATTAATTCCACCGATGAATCCGGTCAAAGTTCGGATCAAGGTTAAGCGATCGTTTTCAATTGCGCCCTCCCATCCTCATCCACTTAGCAGGATATTGGTTAAACCACTTCATTGACGTACCGTGGTTATTATTTCTAGTTGCATAACGCATTTCGGTTTTATTTCAATAATCTGCTTCTGGCGCGTATTGACAAGATTTTTTGTTCAAAACCTTGTTCAGACAATTATGAAGCCCATTTATAATTTATGAAGCGCGCTATGGAGAGAGCTATGCTCGGTGTTTCTCTGAGGGATCGAATCCGAAACAAAGTTAGTCGCCATAGAACTAGAGTAACCGACATAGCTACTCGGATTAGCAAGCTGCAGTGGCAGTGGACCGGTCATATCTGCCGCAGAACCGATGATCGTTGGGGTCGACTGGTTCTAGAGTGGAGACGGCGTATCGGCAAACGTAATGTAGGACGCCCTGTGACTAGATGGAGTGACGACATACGCAAAGCTGTGGGCAGGAAATGGGAAAGGTTAGCCGAAGATCGAGTCCAGTGGCGTGCTGTGGGAGAGGCTTATGTCCAACAGTGGACTGCAATAAGCTGATGATGATGATTTAAGAAATAAGTGCATTAAGACCGAGTACTTCAGAATCTATAAAGAACAAATGAACTAGTAAAAAGGTGCCCGGTCCCACTCAACTTCCAACTTATTACGAAAACACTCTTGCTTCCAAAGATTTGACGACCCGGCTGGCGCAGTGGTCCAGGGCCTGGATAAGCGGAGCATGTTGCGCCAGGGGTCGCGGGTTCGCATCCTGCCTTGGTCATAAATATTTATCTATGTATTACATGTATCTATAATATAATGAAAATCTTAAATATATAAAATTTCTTAAATTTGTAAAACATGTTTAAATATATTTTTGTTGTCTAGTATCCGTAACACAAGTCCTTACGGATCACAGCACGGGGTTAGACTAACGTGGTAGGATATGTCCACAGATATTATTATTATTACTATGTAAACAGCCATCAAGCAGCTCCAGCGATACGTAGAGGAGCACCGGCCACCGTCAGCACGGCTTCCGTCACGGTCGCTCTGCTGGTGACTGAAAGTCTAAGTCTTTTCTTACTAACAATGTATTTGTGTATATTTATAGATATTTTTTTAATTCATGAGGCCCGCTGAGTTCGTTTCACCGGTACTTCTCAGGGAAAGGCTTGAACCGGTGGTAGAGTGACGTTCAAAAAGTAATTTTTCTAATTCTATTTTGAATAAAAACATTTTCATTTCTTCATTTCATTTCACGCCTTATACATTCGTCATTGTGCATTGTGCGCGTGTGCGTTCCATTGGTTCCAGTGTTTAAGGGGAAGCCTAAAAAGACCACGGGATCCAACCAACTCCCAACTCACGAATCTCTGCAGCACACCTGTTATTTTAAGGCGGAGTCAGAAAGAGCCTAGGACCATACTCGACCGTTTTGGCAATGAAGCAATTTGATTATATGGACATGAACTGGGGAACCTCTCGCTTACAAGAGATCGGCGTGAAGTGACAGCTGTGCTGTCGCGTTTCGTGCGATGTGTAAGTAGCCGATGGCTCATGGAGGTGAGAAGAGAAAAGAGGACAGCGCATCTGTGTGGCCTTTATGCGGATGTCTATTCGCGTCGGTAGTCATGAAAATAGCTCCCATTGCTAGTTTGCCCCCCTATAACATAAAAAGAAAAAAACATACACACACACTTTTAATTTAAACAGCCGAGGAACCTATGCAACTGTACGAAGATACCTCACTTTAGTGACACCAGTTGATAGCTAATTTACGAAAGCCTAAAACTATAATAGACCTATATCTATTAGGAAAGCAGCGCATGTCGGTTAATGGTCGCCGCACACTTATCAACTCGGAAAGGGATCGTAACCGTATCACCTCGAGCCGATCAATATTCTTTTGAAACTCATACTGCAACGCACACTAATGGGAAACGTAACGTAATCGTATCGTCTTCGCTTTTCTAGGCGAGTTGTTTACGATCCCCTTCCGAGTTGATAAGTGTGCGGCGACCATTAGTCGTATTGCCACAGGAATGGCGGATTAAAAGAATTGGAATACGTCTATGCGCTGGACTGACCAGGTGAAGGCTGCGCTTGATCGTTCTCTCCACGAGTGCACAAGAAAGGCAAGGATGCGAGAGGAGTGGCGACGGATTGTGAAGCGTGTCACCAACCCTGATGTGACGACCACGACCACTCTGCCAAGAGTGTGACGACTAAGAAGAAGAATACGTCTACGTTAAAGTCGATAGATCAAAAGGCGAACTGCTATAAACTTTCCAACGTTAGGAAACAAGAAGTTCTCAAAAAGCCATAATGAAACACCACGTCCGTTAATGTTTCTGCGCTCCATTACGTTTGCTTATGATTTAGACGGCACCCGCAGCGGCGCGGACCCGCGCACCCGCGCTGACCCCTCGTATAATTTCAACAAACGATCGGCTCTAAATAAAAAGGCCATTCTAGTATTTTATGGTGGCCGTAACGGGGAAGGCCGCGGGCGGAAGGAAGGGGACGGGGCTATTTATCTTCCAGCAGACGCCGTTAGGAGACTGCCAGGAACGCCCCTCTTGAGGCAGATCTGCTGGATGTGGCTCATATTTTTTTCCAAGCTTTGAAAAAAATATGAAGCCAAAAATAAAAATAGTAATAATAAGGTAACTAGTTACTGATATTGTAGCTTTCTAGTTGTGAAACAATGGTTAAAAACGGCTCAGTACTTGGAGCTATTCAATACAAATAAACAAAGTATAATAAAATAATGTAATAGCCCAAAAACGGGAAAATTACATATAAACTTCACCCTTCTCTTTTTATTAAAATGTTTAATAATTCTAAAAGATCCATTATAACAATGTGCTTCTCGCCGAATTTCTGCTATGGCGGCCATCTCTAGAGATTAGCCGATTGCGCAAAACGACACAAGCACAAGTCTAATTAGAATCGCTAATTAAAATGTCTCCCGATTATATTTACTTTATTTTCCAACTCAGATCACTGAGATATACATACTCTTTAGTTCTCCAACCTTTTTAGGTGGCTGAAAAAAAAAAGTTACCTGCGTGCTTTCTTCGATTGATCCTTTGATTCTCTGAATCTGAACACTGAGGGACAGTGATGGGTGTATTTTTCTCATTTCTACTGTTCTGCGAACACTAAGGCTTTGCGGAACCCCAGGGATCGAGTTTTTTTTTTTACATTTGAGTAGAGTCGGTGTTAACTCTTCACTGGAGTGAACATCCGTGTGCCGCCGCCTCCTGTCGCGCCTGAAGCCGGCCAGGAGCAAACAACTTGAACGGTTCGTAACCGACTGGGCAAGATTAATGGGGGTCATGTTTTGGTGCGGTGTCAGAGTCATAATGGATTTTTATATGGCACCAAGTGGACATGAGTGTAGTTTATTCAAAATGGATTAGAATTGATGTTGTACAGCTGCTTTAACAGATTTTGTCGCAGTCTGTTTAGATATTTAACAATCGAGGTTTAGTTAAAGTATTTATTGTTTTACTGTTATAAAAGTTTCAGCAAGTCTTTAATAATAGGTATCGACCAAAAATATAATAATAATTTAGTAAGAGGTAGTGCCACACTGCATGCTTGCATGCAGACGAATTGGCCGGCACGACCGGGGAGGTACCTCTCGCTTACATGAGACTGGCGTACAGTGACACCTGCGCTGCGGGTTTCGTACGGTGTCTATGTAGCCGCTGGCCAATGGAGGTGGGAGGAGAAAGGAGGGCAGTATAGCCTATATATAGCCTCTATAGCCTGTATAGCCTCTATGTGGATGTCTGTGGGCGTCGGTAGTCATGAAAATGGCTCCGACTGCTCGTTTACCCCCCTATACCATAAAAAAAATATTAAAAGCTCTGCGTAATTTTAGGCTTTATAACACACGATTATGTTAGAAGCCAGGCTGCTTTTCACAGCCAGCCCAGAAAAGCCGGTGCTTCATTGGGATTTGGGAGGGATGGATCACAAGCCGTGGGGATGTCAACTGGTGACAGAATGTCACCAAATGGCTCGACTTGCTCGATCTTTATCGGTTTCGAGTTGAGCATTTCAGTTCAGTTATGTCGTAACTGTGCTATCAAAAAGAATCTCGTTTCTATCTTGAAATATATCTATTGTTAATTGTACATTTCAAGCTAATAATCTTTGAAGAACTCTAAATCGAGAAATGTCTAATGCAGATTCTAGCATTAGATATAACAATACATTTCCGAGATCCCACCAGCGGCAGGCAGAGTCGCGTGTTATATTTATGACACAAATAAATAAAACATGGCAGCTCTATTGAATATAGTGCGAGCCTCCCCGAGCCGCAGTTCCTCCTCTAAGCCTGAGAGCTCCGCGGCGGCACCTGATAATCCAGGATCAGCTGCGGAGTCAAAGAACACGTCGAATACGATTTCAGTGTTTACGTTGCAACGCCGGCTCAGAAGGTACCTCTCAGGTCGCAACGGCTTCATATAAACGGTCGGAGCCGTTTTGAAGACTACCGACGCCCTTAGACATCCGAACAGATGTTATACAGCTGCAGATGACAGATACCACACCTTGGGAATAGTCCTCCCTGACTACTTCTGTACAAAAATAAATGAAAATTAAATTTTGTATTGTATATAATTTAATAGGAATGTACTAATGTATATTTTTAGATAAATCTTTAATTCATGAGGTCCGCTGAGTTTGTTTCGTCGGTTCTTCGCAGGGCAGGGCTAGGGTTGAACCGGTGGTACCTACATGTTAATTTTGACGTTCAAAAAGCTTTTTTTAAAATTTTATTTAAATAAAAACATTTTGATTTTTTTTTGGTTTGATTTGATTATTCTCCTTTCTTCCCCTTCCATGGGCCACTGGAAACACACACCACACGATATGCGAGCTGCATGTCACTTTATGCCGGTATCCTGTAAGCTTGTTAGTAAGAAGTAGTGCACACTGCAGGGCAGCGCATCTGCATAGCCTCTATTCGGATGTCTATGGGCGTCGGTAGTCATGAAAATGACTACAACTGCTGGTTTGCCTCCCTATACCATAAAAAAGCGAAGGATTTCTACCTGGTCATACCACTCCAATTCGGCTACATATGTGACACTACATCTTAAAGATGCAATGGGACTATTTCTTACAACGGCGATTGTATTACCCCTATGCAAATTTATATGGACGTCTCTGGTTCCCAAAGACCCCGACTAATGCTATCCTACTTCCTCTATAAAAATAAATATTATCGTCATGTAATAATATTGGTGATATATTACGTTGTCAGAATGAATAAAGAAGCTCGTAGAAGCGGCACGACAAGACGCCACAGAGTTTATCACTTCGTAGACAAGGAATTTAATAATTCGACCCACTGATTGATTCATGAGACCAGAACGCTTCGTAAAGCCACGAGCGGGCGCAAGTCTCAAGCGATGGCGGTTTACAAATATATGCGTTAAAAATGTATCGTCTAATGTTGATTATTTATAATGCCCATGGGGGTTGAGGAGGAAAGAAAACCTCTATGTCTATGAGCGTCGGTAGTCATGAAAATGGCTTCGATTGCTCGTTTGCTTTGATACCAATAAAAAAAAGTCCAATCCTGAGACCCGTTATCCAGCCAAACCAACGAACGGAACAAACTAATCGTTTAGCAGGAACTAGTCCATTGGAGCGAAATTGGGCGGCCGCGATCGGGGAGGTACCTCTCGCTCACACGATACCGCAGCTACCTGTTTTATTAGTGTGTGTGACCAAGCAAATGCATTTACATACCAGGTCTTTGCCATACTGATCTACGATACATATTATTGTTACTGCAAGGCGTCACATGCCATCTACACGTTACGCCCTACGGCGTGGTACCGAAATATTATATAAACTATGTTAGGCATCTTTTCTTTAAAGGAAAAAGGGGGAAAATTCTGATTACCGAAAAGAAATTCATGACTATCGACGCCCATAGACGTCTAGATGACACATGCCACAATCACGTAACATTACCAATCTTTTTTTGTGAGTTTACGGTGGTCCAAATAAGGAAAGGAGAACAACGCATAACAATTGTGCGTATGACGCTCGTGCCCCTTCAAAAGGCTCTGATTTCTCGGTGTAGGGGATACCGATAAAAGATAAAAACTCTTGTATCTTGTACCACACCCCTGTATGGATGTATAGTAAGCCAGCTTTCCGCTCGCATTTGCATTCCATATACGCGTCCTTTTACACTTATATACACTAATGCGCGCCTCCCACTCCGCCCGACTTGTGGCATGCATTATTTATGGCCACGTCCCCGTCACACGTCATACGAATCTCGCTTTATCGCCTTCGTATGTCGCACGGATTATCATCTGGAACGGCAATTGAAGGCCCGTGCGAGATCGGCCCTGCTGGAGGCCGAATGGGGGCGACGACTGCAAAAGGATTTAATACTATGAGTACCTACCTAGTTAACAACATATCCTGATGCAGAACATGTGAATTTGTTTGCTACACTTTCACGCCGAAACTACTCAACCGATCACCACGAAAGTACACATATTCTTAGAGATATTAAAAAGGACATTTGATACTTTTTATTATAATAAAAAAATTACCGAGGCGAGCAAAGCGCCCGCCGCAGCTAAGAGGTAGGTAGGTAGGCTAGGTATTTTATATTATATTCCAATACGCCATGTATTGGAAATCGGAATGTAATATAATATTGCCACATAAAAACCCTATTCACAAAATATAATATTAAACACATTGGAGCGGTATTATTAGTGCTTCTAGGAATATCGCCATACTGCATGATAAATAGAGCGTGAATATTAAAACCTGAATTAAACGGCGGCGCGGAATCAATGGCGCTCGTACTTTATGAAAGGCATAAAAGTCGTCGATAGAAAAGTAATACACGCTTTAGTTCGCTGGGAGGCAGGTAAGATGGCGCTTCGCGGCCGTACAGTTTCTGATTATATTATAATGTTATATTACCTAGTCTAAGGCGTCGATGGCCATCCAAAAATTTCAATTACGTAGTCTAGGTGTCTATGTCTATTTTCCAGCACTAAATTAAGTTTTATTTAGCAACTCCTTCCAATTCCACCTCCTCTCCAATAACGCATCAGTAATGTATCATATGTTATGCATATTTTAGTTAGAGGTAGTGCCACACTGCATGCCTCCATGGAGGTACCTCTCGCTTACACGAGACCGGCGTAAAGTGACAGTTGTGCTGTCGCGTTTCGTGCGGTGTGTAAGTAGCCAGTGGCCCATGGATAAATAAAATAATAAATAAAAAACATTTTATTTTGCACCAAACAACAATAGCTCAAAGAACCTAAAATTAGGTAGGTAAAGGCATAGAGGTTGGAGGAGAAAGGAGGGTAGCTCATCTGTATAGCCTCTATGCGGATGTCTATGGGCGTGGGTAGTCATGAAAATTTCTCCGACTTCCCGTTTGCCCCTCTATGTCATAAAAAAAATCTCCTACATAAATAATACAGAATCAACTCCTTTATCGACATATAATTTTCACAACGTATAAATTCCATAAGTTGCGGCATTTTAGCGCCCATACGTTGCACGTCCGATGCAGTATTTTACCTTAGCGAGGAAAATGTCGGAGTGAGATACTAGTTCGCAGCCACCGCGACACTGGGCACCACATACTGCGCTGGAAATACTGCACGAGCTGGAACCACTACATACTTCTCTGGAACCACTACATACTTCTCTGGAACCACTACATACTTCTCTGGAACCACTACACGCTGAGCTGGGAACTTTATACTGTTCTGAAACCTCTACATACTGAGATGGAATAACGACAAACTGCGCTGCAACCACTAAACACTACACTGAAACCTACAGGCTGCTCTTGAACCTCTACACATTTCAATTGAACCGCTTCTTTCTACCCCAGGATCACTGCACACTGCCCCCCAAAGATCCTGCCACCTTGCCGTGGTGGGGAGTTTGCATGCCTCTGTGACCCAAAGGTTATGCCGGAAAGGCCTATCCAAATCGGCATGGGGTGAGAGGCCAGATTACGAGCAGCTCAAGTGAGGGTTCCTCCACCCGTCTCTCAGAATCACCAGACGGCGGACTGAATTGGGACGAGTGGCGGGTTCTATTTCGAAATTGTTCCGAAATGGAACATGGTGGTATGCGTTTTTGGAGCACTGTGGCTACTGGTCAGTATGGCAAACAGACCCCATTGCACGGTTCTTGGAACCTTTGCATGTCCTGTTTGCTGCCGGTGAACACTGATTGCCCTTGTAGTGAATATGTTAAAAACAATTTTGAATCTGGACTGAAAGATCTTAGAAACGTAAGCGAAGTAGCGGTATAACAGAGTCACACTGACTGAGATATCTTTTACACAATAATTCTACTTCTCATTCTTTTTCTTAAGTAGTTAACTCTTAAAATAAATTAAGACATCAAACAACGAAGCCGCACGTACCGCCCGGTTCCACCACAAATCTAATTTCGGGCCCGCAATAAACTGAATTGCGTCCCAATGCTTATATTGTAGCCTCTTATTAATTCCCCCGCAAGTTTACATTACAATTAATTAAAGTCTGTCGGAATTAAATGGTGAAATATTGTACGGCCGCCATAACCGAGGAGGTCTTACTGTATATTTATGCGGGTCCCCTTGATATTGTAATATCAATTTGAATTGACTCAATAAGAGGCGAGGTTCTGTCGCGTTCTCGAATGCCGGGTCGATTTAGTACACTTCAGCTCCATACGGCACACGATTCCTCCTCAATAATTATAGGGCTCTTATATCTAACAGC
>LUGF01004542.1:300731-313337 GCA_001625245.1 Calycopis cecrops | reverse complement strand
AGGCGAGTACGTCTTTACATTTTCAAGGAGTACGTGCCTTCAGTGAACCGCTACTATTTATTGTCTGCTAGATTTTATCTCTTTTTTATAGTTTCAGGGGACGAACAGCATATTTTTAGGGTTCCGTATCTCAAAGAGAAAAAACGGAACCCTTATAGGATCGCTTTGTTGTCCGTCTGTCTGTACGTCTGTCAAGACCTTTTTCTCTAAAACGCGTGAATGGATTAAGCTGAAATTTGACCTGGAGTTGTAAAATTTGGCAAGAAGTAAGAACTTATAGCACATAATATATAAGAATAAATCTGAAAACTAGTAAATTATATGTAGATCATTGAAAAAATCATTATCAACTTATAACTAATGCGCCTGAAAAATTCGTGCCGCAACCGTCTATAGTTCTTACTTCTTGCCAAATTTTACAACTCCAGGTCAACGGGAAGTACCCGATTATTTTAGGTTTTCGACAAAGTACGTTTTCATACAAAATTTGTGCATAATTGGCTATAACTTTTTATTTCGGTAACTTAGAAGTGTGATTTTTTCAAGGCATCAAGACGTAACTGACCTTCGTATTTGACAAAAATTTCAGCTTAATCCTTTCACGCGTTTTAGAGAAAAAGGTCTTGAAAATCATGCATTACGTTTGGAATGTTCTTCCCATTCATACGGAACCCTCGGTGTGCGAGTCGGACTCGCACTTGGCCGGTTTTTTTTGAAGCTGGGAAAATGCTTTTAGGCACCGTCTAAGCGGCCGTGGACGAGCCAGTAGGGGATATCGGATTGTCGTCATGTGTTCTCGTGTCACAATGTTAGTTACCATACTCCTCCGAAACGGCTAAATCGATTCTCATGAAATTTTGTGTGCATATCGGGTAGGGGTCTAAGAATTGTTAAACACCTATATTTCATCTCGATATTTCCACGGGATCGAAACTTACGAGGATGCAACCGCAGAGCGCAACAAGCTCTTAACTAAAATTCAATAATTACATAAGAAAACGAATGTGTACATAAAGGCCTTCTGAAACCATCTGACAAAAATAAATTGCATGGGAGACCTTTGTCTGTTCGAGTCACGAACAAAATCCTTTTGCAAACTTTCGAACTTCGAGTCGAAAGTCCTCAAAGGCCTCCTACGCTATAAAAACCTCCACACCTACCCCCAAATGTTGTTCTCACCCTCATGTCGAATCTCGTAAAACAATCGACATAAACAAATGGTAGCGATGTAAAAAGAACGCACGTTGGATCTGTACATATATTGAGTTTCTTATAACTATCTAGGCCAGCGTTTCCCGTTTGCCGGGTCGCGACCATCAAAATAAAATACCGGGTCGCATCATTCCCACCTTGTTTTCATATTACTGACTAGCGACCGACGCACAGTAAACTAAGAACTTGGCTTCTTTAGTAAAAAATAATCAGTAGCTTCATACTTCGCACTAAAATTGAGTGACTTAAGATGTTCGCACATTGTGGACTTTTACACACCATGTCCACCTTATGACGACTCGACGCCGATTCGACATCGACTCCACTCCAACTCAACTCCACGTATGGCATTAAAATGTAAGCTTTATGTTGGCATACGTCGAGTTGAGTTAAAGTGGAGTCGCCGTCGAGTTGGTGTAATGTGCGAATACCTTTAAAAGGCGATACAAAAGTATGTATTAATAAAACATTTTTATTTAAAAAATGTATTACTTTACATAACCAGCTTAGCTTGGGAAACACTGGCCTAGGCTGTAGCTGTTTGAGACTTCACGCCATTATAGACTGTATTACACTTATTCTAAGGAGCAAGTTCGTCTGCAGACAGCAGCGAAGCCTCGCGGAAGTAAATATAGGCACAAAAAACCACATTTCTATCTCGGCTGTGATTCTAACATCGCGAGAAATTCGACGTATTATTAAAATTACGCTGAAATTCGTCTCGCTATTCTGCGTTCGCTTTTTTTCTCGCACCGTTCGGTTGTTACAAATTGGATATGTATTTTGTAGCTATCATCTATGTATATAAAATTCTCGTGTCACCATGTTAGTTACCATACTCCTCTGACATGGCTCGATCGATTATCATGAAGTTTTGCGTGAATATCGGGTAGGTCTGAGGATCGGCCAACTTAAATATTTTTCGTTTCGCATAAAAGCAACCGTTCTGCGTAAACACTATTTTCGTGCTGCAGAAGCGAGCTATTCGTGCAATTTACCAACTAGCCTCTAATACATCAGTTAGAAATAAATTTCAGAACATCGGTAGGTATACCTACTGACTATTTACTCTCAATACATTTAAGATAATGACCTATATGTAAGAAAGAACATTAGTGAATTCAGTACGAAAAATGATAATCATAACAGGAATACGAGAAACAGGCATAAATTAGATATACCAATTCATAAATTTATTAAAGTAAATAATTCCTTTCGAGGGCAATGTATACGTCTCTACAATAGGATCCCAGAAAGCGTACAAAAACTTTCGATTAATAAATTTAAAAAAGTTGTTAACGAGCGTTTTTGTGGTAAGGTATACTATAAGGTAACAGATTTTATGACAGATTCCAACATCTTGGGATTAGTACCTTCTCCCAGGCCGTTTCCGTGCCATAATTATCGTAAATTATTTGTATTTTCATATTTTTAACTTTTATATCTCATCACATCATGAGGCCCGCAGAGTTTGTTTCGCCGGTTCTTCTCAGAACAGGGCTAGGGTTCAACCGGTGGTAGATATAATTGTTAACGTTCAAAAAGTAATTTCTGTAATTCTATTTTGAATAAAAACTTTTTCATTTTCATTCCAAATTCATTCAATAGTGGGTGAATAATTAGTACGATGCGTTACCCTTCTCCGCACACACACAAAGACAGAATTATTTTTTTTATATAGGAGGGCAAACGAGCAGCCGGAGCCATTTTCATGACTACCGACGCCCACAAACATCCGCATAGAGGCTATACAGACGCGCTGCCCTCCTTTCTCGTCCCACCTCCATGGGCCACCGGCTACTTACACACCTCACGAAACGCGACAGCATACAGCTGTCACTTTACGCCAGTCTCGTGTAAGCGAGAGGTACCTCCCCGGTCGTGCCGGCCCAATTCGATTGCATGCAAGCATGCAGTGTGGCACTACCTCTTACAAATGAACAAAGAGTTTGTGAAGAGGTACATAAGACTGATGTGAAATGAAATGTATGATTTTACGGTTTGAGAACTTCCTATAGCCTCTTGGGCGGATAAGTAGGACGCGGGCAAACCGTATGCGGATGTCTATGGGCGTAATTCGTAGTAAGGAAGAAGAATCTGACACATTTTTGTAAGCGCACGGAGTCACAGGCATTACATTATGATATGTAAATTAAAAAAAGTTATTTTTAGCATCGCGACTTCATAAAAAATAAACATACCCTCAACTCTACGAAAATAGTTTATATTTCCTTAATAAAAGCCGATAACTTATTCGCATAGATGAGCGCATTCCACAAATAGGCCACGGATTTTTCCGCACTATGGCGGTTTATTTATATTAAGTATGAGGTAGTGCCACACTGCATGCTTGCATGTAACCTGACTGGCCCGGCACGAACGGGGAGGTACCACTCACTTACACGAGACCGGCGTAAAGTGACAGCTATGCTGTCACATTTCGTGCGCGATGTAAGTAGCCGGTGGCCCATGGAGGTGTGAGGAGAAAGGAGGGCAGCGCGTCTGTATATGTCTAAGGGCCTCGGTAGTTATGAAAATGATTCCGACTGCTCTTTATCCCCCTATGCCAGCCAAAAAAAGAATCTTTCCAAATACTCTTCTAGATATTCCCGACTTAAAGAGAAAAAAGTGTTCTTTCTCTTTTTGTGTCCTAAATTCAATAACTTCGTCGACCTTTTTTTTAGCACTACATACGTGTAGTATATAACAAAGTCGCAAAAACAAAGTCTGTGTGTCTGTATGCTTAGATCTTTAAAATTACCCAACCGCTTCTGATTGGGTTTTTTTTATAAGATAGATTGACTCAAGAGGAAGGCTTATAGGTTTCTATTATAGGTAACTCCATTTTGAATTCCGAAATCCACGCGGGCGAAGCTGCGGGCGGAAGCTAGTTTTAAATAAATAATAATATGTAGATGCTCCCACAGTAGGTACCTGACGGGCTCTCGTAAGCTGCACAAAATGCGACAGCGTAGGTACCCATAATTTATTTCGTGCTATCAAAACTTAAGGAATGGTAAAACAAATTATAACGAACCTTACACAATTTAATCGTGCAATTTCGGGGCTGAAACTTTTTAACTACAAAAAATAAAGACAAGTTCTTAATAGGAGAAATTTACGACCAAAGTTGGGTTCACTTCGTCCGTGCTGAGGATTTTTTGTTTTTGTTCCATGTTTTGATGATAAAAAGCTGTTGCAAATATTTTTAATCACGCTGTATAAGCGTGTTGCTTTTTTTATATTCAAAGTGTCAAGTAGCTTTTTAAAACTTATGTCCTACCTAACATATATCTAAGTGCTTCTTATTATTTGCTACGGTTACTGTGGAAATTTATATCTACTCTATTTGACAGTATATACATATATAGCTCATAATAATGACTGCCTCGTGGTCTAGTGGTAAGCGTGTTCAACCATAGACGTGAGGTCCTGGGTTCGAATCCCGGGTCGGACCAAAAATTGTTATTGGGACTTTTCAATTTCTAATAACAGTCCGGAGTCAGGAAGTTGGCGGTGATACACTCCCGTGCCTCGGAGAGCACGTTAAGCCGTCGGTCCTGCGCCTGATTTCTCACCGCTTGTGTCGGATTGCCGTCCCATCGGAATATGAGAGTGAGGGAATAGAGAGTGCACTTGTGTCTGCGCGCACACTTGTGCACTATAATATGTCCTGCGCATCTGGCTCATCTCTATAGAGACGGCCGCCGTAGCCGAAATCGGCTAGGACGATATTATTATTATTATTAGCTCATAATGGTCTATGAGGGATTTTACCAAGGAAACTGGGCCTGCAATTTCTATTATTATGAAGCAAACGAGCAGTCAGTTTTTGAAGTAAAACTTCTTTACCTGCGCTTGACTTGGGGAGTAAGTTGGCGAGAGCGTTACAAAATCACACATCGGGCGAGGCCAATGGAAGTTTCAAATTCAAAATTCAAATTCGATTTAAGTGAAACTTTTTTGTATTTAAAAAATACAATCATCTAGGCGGGATTCAAATCCGCGACCTCTGGCGCTACACGCATCGCTTATCCGAGCCTACCACTGCCCCAGCCTGGTCGCAGGGTACAGTACCTTGTATCTTAGCTAATCTCCACATAAAAGAAATCCGATAGATTTCGCATTCTAAATTCACAGAAATAGCGAGCGGCCACGGTAACCTTTAATATCCTCTCGTGCGTAGGGGGAGGAATCTAAATACCGACTTTGTAATCCGGCGCGCACAATTCAATTTGCAGAGGATGTAACGAACATTCAAAATAATCTCACAAAGGGAATCAATAATTAAGAAAAATGTAGAATTTTTTTCAACTTCAAAGGCGGAGGTCCGGAAAAGAGCGCCGGGTATCAAGTTCGGTAAGGGCCCGCGCCCACTCGGGCGGCGGATCGTAATTAAATAGGGGCGGTGCAATTGCGGCAGGATTGGACCGGCACCACTAGGGAAGTTCTTACTTGAATATTCTGAAGCGTTTCGTGCGGTTTGTTGTTTTGTGAGTAGCCGGTGGCCCATTGGAGCGGAGGAGGTAGGTAAGGTGACGCATCTGCATAACAATCATGCCATCAATTGCCTGTTTTTCCCGCTTATATTTACTGAGTACTGTTATAACTTTGTATATTTTACAATATTTTGATTATTTTAGCCCCTGCCCCATAAAGGATGTTATAAGTTTGACTTGAACGCCTGCGTGCATGTGTGCGTGCGTGCGTGAGTGTGTGTGTATATTTAACCATCGTCATAGCTCCCGCACGGATGGCCCGATTTCATACGACAATCCTTGCTCTTAGTTATCTTTGCTAAAAATCAGTTCGGCAGATAATACACTCTCTTATTGCGAAGGGATTATATTTTAATTCTAACACCTTGCCGGTAGGTTATATTTAATGCTCCCCCCGAAGATGCTGTCACCTTGTCGTGGTGGGCTTGCGTGCCTCTGTTATTTCTACCCTATCTACTTATGCCAAATGTTATCAAAATTTGTTCAGTAGGTTTTACAAGACACCATACACAAACTGTCACATTTATAAAATTAGCAGCCGGGCATTGTGAGAGAGTCTTTACACTCGCACACAATATTGACGGTAATTAAAAAAGTATATTACAGACACTTTTTCCTCCGGCCTACACATTTTATTATTATTATTATATTGGGCTTTCCTATTAATTAATAATGTCAACAATCCCCTGTCCATTGTAAAGTATAATCATGATGTGTCTACGGCTATTTAGCAGAGCGACTGTCTCATGGTAGATTTAACGGACTCGGCCCACCTCTTTCCCACCGCTGCTAGTCCTGTGTCGCCAGGACCAACAGCTGCAACCACAACGACCCTTTGATATCTCAGGGAGCCCGAGGAAAAAGCCAAAGCTGTCTTGGGACCCTCGTGGTATAGTAGTGAACCACAGACCGCCAGATCCCGAATTCGAGACCTGGGTCAGACAGGTTAATACTGCGTCTGATTGCTCTTAGATGAAGACAACCCAAAAACCAATTGCGAATGAATTCAGTTTGCCAATGAGTTGCGAGAAATAGATAGATTTTTTTAAAATAATAGACTGCAAACGAGAAATCGGCGCCATTTTCATTCATCTACCAACGCCCATAGAAATCCGCGTAGAGGTTATACAGATGCGTTTCTTTCTCATCCTCCAACCATGTACCACAGGCTACTTACACACCGTACGAAGTTCGACACATCTTTCACTTTACGCCGGTTTCCTGTAAGAGCGCCTTCACACTAGCGTCTGTTCAGCGTAGGCGTTCGATGAACGTACGCGCAGCGCAGACGCTGCGACAACGCCACGCGTGCGTCGCGTTGTCGCGTGTTTTTTTTTGTTTTTGTTATAATTGTGTGACGCTAACGCAGCGTACAATTAACTGTAGAAATAAAGTTGCGACAACGCGACGCGCGCGTCGCGTTGTCGCAACGTCACGCACGTCTGCGCTGCGCATACGTTCATCGAACGCCTACGCTGAACAGACGCTAGTGTGAAGGCGCTCTAAGCGAGAGGTGCCGGCCTAATTTGGCCATATACATGCATGCAGTGTAGCACTAGGTACCTCTAGCTAAAATGAATCATGGGCCTACACATAAGTACCTACACATAAATATTACGCAAATACATTGGCGTTTCTCCTCCCGTCCAATGGGCCAAAGTCATTGACTTCCATGAATATGGATACAGATAAATACTATATCCATGTTTTACTTACAATGGAGGTCCAACACATTGCCGTTTAGGGTGCACATATGTACATGATATTGTGCGTCCAAAACATAATTATCACTCTAAGGTCTGATGTGAAGAAAAGCAGCAGTTTCATGGTTTTTTTTTATATTAGTACTAGCTGCGCCCCGCGGTTCTACCCACTTAAATGTCGATCCCGTGGAAAATACAAAATCATCCCATGGCATCCCATAGGAACATTTTTTCGAGATAAGAACTATTCTATGTGTTAATCCAAGTTACTCTCTATGTGTGTGCCCAATTTCATGAAAATCGGTTCCGCAGTTTATGCGTGAAGGAGTAACAAACAAACATACAAACTTTTGTATTTATAATATAAGAAGGATAAGAGGGCAAAAGAGCAGTTGGAGCCATTTTCATGACTACCGTCGCCCATAGACATCCGCACTGAGCATATACAGATGCCCTCCACCCTCCTCCCTCCTGCATGGGTCATGTGATAATGACATCTATGGAGTCCATACGATACTATGAAGACTGTTACTCGTTTCTCGTCGATCAGAGCCATCTAGTGATCCGCTTTCATAATTAAAAATTATCTTATGGAGTATAAGGTATAGGTTTGCGATGAGCGACTAATAGCAAAATGATGAATATTTTAATTAAAGATGCCTATTAAAAATCCCACTAAAATTGATTCAAACCATTAAATATTACAATTATTTCTCCTCTTTCATGGAGCCAAATGTAAAACGACATCTAGCGAGACCGTAGGATACTAATTAGGTAATTGAGAAAGAGGTAGTGCCACACTGCGTGCTTGCATGCAGACGAATTGGGCCGGCACGACCGGGGGGTACCTTTCGCTTACACGAGACCGGCGGACAGCTGTGCTGTCGCGTTTCGTGCGGTGTATAAAAAGCCGGTGGCCCATGGAGGTGGGAGGAGAGAGGAGGGCAGCGCATCTGTATAGCCTCTATGCGAATGTTTGTGGGCGTCGGTAATCATGAAAATGGCTCTGACTGCTCGTTTACCCCTATATCATAAAAAAAATTATGAAGACATCAATGTTATGGAATAAGGTCATTCATTTAGAGCCATCTAGTTGTTAAACGACATAGCATCCTTTAAATATTATACAGGAATACTTTTTGGTCACTAGTCATAAAAGTCATTCCAAGGGTGTGTTTTAATTTAAAATTTATCGTCTAATTGTAATATTTATTAAATAAAAATCGATTTGAAATGATGCTTAAAAATACGTCAATTGTTGTTCGCACACGAAATGTATCGAACTATCGACTTCAATCGCGAGTCAGATGCCACGTGGTGACCAAGAAATATGTTTATAACGTTATTCAAAATAATTGTACTTATCTCTTTCTATTGATAGTTTCTCGAGTTTAAAATCAATATTAATTAATATTAAACGCAGTTGTTATGAATATGTAGTGTTATTTTTATATTTTTATTTTATTTTAAGTATCACATTCTTGCGGTAGGATTCAAGCAAATGCAGAAAAAACTGCAAATTTTAAATAATTAACGATTATGAAAACAGCATCATACTAATATTATAAATGCGAATGTAAGTTTGTTTGTTACCCTTTCACGCGAAAACTGCTCAACCGATCATCATGAAATTTTGTACACATGTTCTTGGAGGTGTTAGAAGTAACATAGGATAGCTTTTATCCCGAAAAAATGTTCCTGAGGGATGCCATGGAATGATTTTCCACGATATCGAAATTTACGCGGGCGAAGCCGCGGGGCGCAGCTAGTAATATTATAAACAAAGCTAAAAAAATGTAAACAATACCTTTTTATGTCAATAAAATTTAAGCCCTCTTTAATATTACTTTTTATTTCAACTATACCTAAAAATACAACATCTCATTTATGCCTTATAATTATCTGTATGTTTATAGTTGATTTTCTTGTCTAAGCCCAGGAGTTGTCTTATTATGAACTCGGGAAGTCGCTTGTGCTTCCAGCGAGTGGGCAGCGGAGTGTGGTTTGCCTTCTGCAACTTGCCAGCCACATATTGCTCCGCAGAAAATTCATTTGCCTGCTTGACTAAAGCATAGAGTTCACTTTGAAATATTTTCTCTCTCTTTATACGACGATTTTTTCTGACCTGAAATTATAATCTTAACATTATTCAATATAATAAATCTTAATGTATCAATACCAGCAAATACCATTCGGTTATCATGGACTAAGCCAAGCATCCTTATTTTTGCCAAATGTCAAATCATTTGGAGTATAAAACTGTCTGGCAACAAGCAATGATGATAGTGCATTGCAGCCATATCGTGAGTCAGAACTACAGGGGAGACAGCTTTACACTTTCACTTAATATCTTTTGAAAGTTGTTGCAGTTGTAACATGTAGTGCCACACTGCATGCATGTGGCCAAGTTGGACCGGCACGACCTGTGATGTACCTCTCGCATACACAATACTGGTGTAAAGTGTCACTTGGAGGGTGGGGGAAGGAGGACAATGCATCTGTGTAACCTCTATGCGAAGGGTTCCTACAGCTCATTTGCCATCTTAAACTTTAAAAAAAGTTTATATTAGTTAATATGCCAAAACGTGAGCAACAGGAGAGATTCATTATTTAGAGCTTATAAGTATTCCAATAAGCAACTTGGTCTACCTACAATTTTTGTCAAATTTTTTTGTGGGCACAGGTATTGTGGGAATTTCAAATTATATGACGAATAGTGAGTTATGTAAACAATTCAACTTTTTATCCCTAAATTTTCACAGAATTCTAAATAGAAACACTGACGTGAACTGTTAAATACAAAATTTTTAACATTTTTAAGTAATCATGATCAATCATTATCTATCAATAATTTCATGTTTCTATCCATCCATCTATTTGCTAAATTCTTCTACCAAGTCAAATGTATTTAATACTTTTTTTTTTATTTCTCAATTATTGCTACAATAGATGATGACCACCCATGTCACATGGTGTGTCTCTTAGTCAGAGGTAGTGCCATGCTACATTGCAGTTAATTGAGGCGGGACAACCAGGAAGATTCCTCTTGCTTACAAGATACAGGCATAAAATAACAGCTGTGCTATCACATTTCGTGGGGTGTGTAAGTATCAATTGGGCCATGGAGGGGGAGGAGGAGGAGGGCAATGCTGCTGCATGAACATGCTGATGGTAATGAAAATGCCTCCACTGCTTCTTTGCCTCCCTATATTATAATAAAACATAACCAAAATACAAGCCATATTCAGTTTTACAAAGAAAATTAACCAGATTAGCTAACCTGAGGTTTTTCTTTACCCTCATCTGTATTTACGGTGATGTCTTTGATAGTGACATTGTGGTACATAAAACAGACTTTACTTTTCATGATTTCGATATTATATTCCAGGGGTGCCAGGTTTTAAAAATTTCCGTGGGTGCTCTAGCTTTTTTAATGATATAGCTACCTAATTATATTTTTGTTATTTATGTGCATGGTACATAAACAGTGGGTGCTCGACGCCCATTATTTACCTCTTATGGGTGGTGGACCACACGAGCATGCACGGAGTCGGTGCCCCTGTTATGTACAATTTACAATATGCATGCAAATGATATGAGTTACCTCACTGCTCATATTGTCAATTTGATTTAAATGCAGCATGGCAAGACCTCTTACGGAATTAACAATAATTTTGCATTTGTATTTACATTTTTACTAAAATATAATTACTTACTCTAGCCCAACGGTGTCTCATCCGCTTCCACAACTTCCTTCTTTGATGTTTCTTCATTTTCTTACGGCGGATGACAATTAACCGAATAGCATGTTTTTCCTCTTGATCAATAGGTGGTAAACCAATTTCTTCCTTCTGCCATGTATCAATGAGGGGTAAAATAGAACGAGGATTGACAATAGGAGTATATGTCAAGGGATCCTTCTTGATTTGATTTTGATTGTTTTTCTCTGTGATTTCCAAGCCTATGTTACGTGGGCTAAAATAAATAGTCTTCGCTTTTGATGTTAGGTCGAACTTTGTATTTTGACATTGTATTGGTTTCGGTTGCGTCTCCTTTAAGGTAGTCAACGCCGTTCTTAAATTGAACAAGCGCAAATCTAAAAAAAAATAGTTTTTATTAAACTTTTGTAATAATTTATTTATAACCTATACGTATTCAATAATACTTACGCTTGACGCCGTGTCTGAAGGAATTCATAGTTTGTGTTTGTTATTCACTCATTTGCGCTAATATATTAAATTGCACTCAAATTATATTATTGCATTTATATTTTTGTGGCAAGAATGTAAAAGTAATGGTAAAAATTAATCCTAAATGTTTCAGTTTTCAATTTCTTTTTCTGCTAGGAGAAATTGTCAGTGTCAAGTGTCAACTGTCAAATCTGTCATTTTTGATCTATTTAAAAAAATTAAAGCTTTAAATTTTGTACCTATGCCGAATATTTTAATAAAATAAAATAAATAAAAAATTAATTGGTTAAACATCATAATAGCGTCGGACACATTGCTATATGCGTAACGGATATAGGGGAGGCCTGTACCCGTTACAAGCGTCCATTTTATGTCAATACAGAAAGGAGACCGAACAATTTCAAACACTTTTATTTTTAAACTTTTATAATTATTATTTTAATATAAGCTTCATAAATTAATATGCTTTCAAATTGTAATTAGGAAATATGGAAAAAACTGACTAAGCCCCTGCGATTGCCTTCAGCCGCAGTTACAATTGGAGGCTCCCGAAACTACAAGCAACAGGATCCTCCCAGCGACAGGCTAGCCTCGGCGAAAAGTCCAGTCTTCTCCTCCTTGGGGACTGTCCGGCTTTGTCTACAAAGTCAACAGTCCCTACTACAAAGCCGGAACCGTACAATGGGATCAGGTTCCTATCCTGACCCCGGGCCCCTGTGCTCCAAAGAAGCACGCCACCATGTCGGACCCGCCACTCGACCTAATTCGACGGCCACTCCCCACTTGAACTGCTATTTGTCTGGCCTCTCTCCCCAAGCCTCCCCAAGCATAGCCTCAAGGATCAACACAGATTTGGTAAGAGGTAGTGCCACGCTGTATGCTTGCCTGCAGCCGAATTGGGCCGGCACGACCGGGGAGCTACCTCTCGCTTACACGAGACCGGCGTGAAGTGACAGCTGTGCTGTCGCGTTTCGTGCGGTGTGTAAGTAGCCGGTGGCCCAT
>LUGF01004542.1:264850-286609 GCA_001625245.1 Calycopis cecrops | reverse complement strand
CATCATAGGAAGTAAAACTGAAAAAGGCTACCACCAACTTATGAAATGTACTCGGAAAAGTAAAACTTCATATTAACTTTATTGAAAATTATTAGATGTTTTTTGAGTGTGAACTCAATGTTGTCATATGCAGCTACGGAACCCTACACTGCGCGTGTACCGACACGCACTTGACCAATTTTTTGATCGGTCTCTAAGCGTTGGCGATTGGACGTCAATTCGGTTGCAGCATGAAGGTACATTACATTAACATTAACACTAAATAACATAGAAAAGGACGTAGAAAAGACTTAAGACGAATTCTCACTTTGATTAATCACGAGAGGTTTACACTAGTCATAAGTGCAAGAATTATCGTCAGCTAAATTTCAATACCTGTACATAATTAACATTAAGGTTTGTTTACACTGGTCGATAGCGCTCGCAATCGGAATGCGGGAAAGTGTCGCCGCATGCGGGATATCTGATTAATTTATCGGTTCGTTTGCAAGAAACGTGAAAGTGGGAATCAATCTACTAAAGTCAGAAACCTTCATACATTAACAATGTACATAGTCAAGTAATAAAATGTTTAACGCATGCGTGATCGCAGATCTCCCGCATTCTGAAAGCGGACTGTAGCGACCAATTTTTTTTTAAGTTTATCTAACAACCATTTTAAGTTAATATATTCAAGAGTGTAACATTACATTTCCATTTTAAAAACAATTATTGATAGATCAATATAAAAAACACAAAGCACAGCAAAAATATGAATATAATGTGCCTACATTAATTATTGTTCAAGTTCAAAGTTTACTATCAATGAAATGTCATTTCTAATATAAATTGCAAAAATTGTAGACCTACGAGAGAGTATTTTAACATATTTTTGAACGTTAACCGCAAAATGAAAAAAAAAGTTCTTGACAAGTTTTATCATTTTATGTACAGGTTTATTTTTAAAATACCAGCAACCTCATAAGACAACACAGATAACATTATACACAACCATTTAGTTCCACTGCTTTTCACATAACAACAAATTAATTAAAAAATGTTTTTTAATGTTTTTTATTGTACTGTCGTAACATTTGTAAGTCTGTGTTTCCTTTCAGTCTATGTTCAAGGAGCACTAGAGTAGTTACTCCTTTTCGCCCACAACTTGCACGGGCTTGTTTTTGTTACCGTTGCAATGTGCTTTATCTTTAGATTTACTTTTTACATTTATAACGTGGAAGCACAAAATAAAATTAATTTTTGTATGGTACAAAAATCTAACAATCTACTGAATTCGTAGAACAAAAGTTACATCACCATATCCTGCGAGGTAGCTGGTGTTTTAAAATAACTTTAAATAAGTTTCTAAAACTTTGATATAAATAAAGAGAAATGAATATACAACTAATACAAAATATTATTTCTGTTCTTTACATCATAAGATAGCTTAAAATATAAATAAAATTTAATTGAAATAAATCATTAAATGTTACCGTATTCAGTTAATTTGTAACCGTCTTTGAATCATATCTATATATGAAATTTACCTATTTATTAATTCAAATAGAGATTTAAAAGATCCAAAACATTGACGTAGAAAAGTCTTCACATATTTTTCAGTTTTTGTAATGTGACTGAGTGTTTTTAATAATTAGTCCATGTTGTATAGAGAGTATAATATGTTTTTAATATATGGTACAATATATTTAAATAGTTCACTATTAGATATTCAACATTTAATATCAACAAGCAACAGTGACAGATCTAGGTATCGCCAGTCAACAACGACTATACACAACAGTTATTTCGAATATGATAAAGTACTATTGAATAATTGAATTATTCGAAAAAAGTTCGAATAATGTATTATAATAATATTTCTTAATTGAGATATGCATTGATGGATACATTTAACGTTTGGATGACGATATGCATGAGAGAAATGTATGGGTACATGCTTGTCTCAAGGCCACGACGAGTATAAGAAAACGATACACATTTAATAGGTACTTACTTACTTCACACTGGCAGTAAAAAACGTCTATAACCATTCATATCTTTGTAACGTATGTTAGGTTACAAAGAGAGACAGGTAAATGGTTATAGATCACCTTCCCTCTCGCACAGACCACAATCATACCAATATAGTCACAGAGACTACGATTCTTGCCAACTTATTGTAAATCTCTCATTTTTCACTGCATCGATCTTAAATATTATACTTATTTCTAACACAGCGCACAGAAATGTAATACTCGATATGAGTTAGATGTGATTAGGTCAAATATTTTTTTAAAATATATTATCTTAAATAGTAACTCACGAAATATGCGAGTAGAACATGTAGTGCTTATCTACTTATAATTCAAAAGACTTAAGGTTTATAGAAGTATTGTTGAAGAGACACACACAACTTGCACCGCCCTGTGTGAATAATAGGTGTTCGCACATTATTGGTCGCCGCATACTTATCAACTCGGAAAGGGATCGTAAACGCCTCGCCTAGCAAAGCGAAGACGATACGATTACGTTACGTTTCCGTTAGTGTGCGTTGCAGTATGAAGTTTCATACAAAGAATACTGACCGGCTCGAGGTGATACGGTTACGATACGGTAACAATTCGTTTCCGAGTAGATAAGTGTGCTGCGACCATAAATCGCCTCGACGCCGACTCCACTTCAACTCAGCTTGACGTATTAAAAGTAAATAAGTCAACTTTGCAAGATGACTGACAGACAGACACGTAGCCCATGCATTGTCCACCTATTGACAACGACTAATTCACTCTTATGATACACAACATAAAGCTTACATTTGAATACCATACGTCGAGTTGAGTTGGAGTGGAGTCGACGTCGATATAATGTGCGCACACCTTTAATCTGTCATGTTCCAATCTCGCCAAGTAGGGAATTGGCACCATGATGAGGTTCTGACTGGGGTATTTCCCGTGGGGCAGAACATTTTACCCGTGACATAAAAATTGTACGTGTGTGTGTGTGTACAATGCGATCAAGTCGACATTTTCTTACAACTAGATTCAAGTACCTACATAAGTTACAGAAATTTAAAATTAACGCAATTCGTTATATTTTACAATGAAAAATTGTGTATAAAAATAAAATTAGTGAAATATTCTTATAGATTAGCTAATATATAAAAATATCCATATAATCGTTTGTAGAGTCGTTTTTGCTTTGTATAAGATAAATAGTTTTTGAATTAATGTAATTAAAAATAATGTATTTGATCCTAAGAGAATTTGGGAATCTCAGACTTTCCTCAATTATTGTAGAAGTTGGAATTTACTCAGTATTTTCTTAGACGATTGGACTATGCGCTTAAAACCACGCTACTTTAGTTTTTGTTTTTATTTATTATAATCGGAACTTACTTCAGAGGCAATACTAAAGTGCGTTCAGGAGGTATACACCTGACACCGTTGTCAAAGCCAAAGGCTTGGGTACGCTGACTTCTAGTTTTATTTATCTAGGGAAAACTTAACAGCTGTGTAGTTTTTAGATAGAAAATCTTCAAAAAGATCCGCGTTAGCAATTTGTTATGTAGCGCAGATAAATTGAGCTACGATCTTTTGTAGCTGAAGTAAAAGGAGCTATAATCTCTTGTAGTGCAAGTAAATTGAGCTACGATCTTTTGTTGCGCAGGTAAATCGAGCTACGATCTCTTGTAGCGCAGGTAAATGGAGCTATGAGCTCTTGTATCGCAAGTAAATGGAGGTACGACCTCTTGTATCGCAAGTAAATGGAGGTACGATCTCTTGTAGCGCAAGTAAATGGAGCTACGATCTCTTGTAGCGCAAGTAAATGGAGCTACGATCTCTTGTAGCGCAAGTAAATGGAGCTACGATCTCTTGTAGCGCAAGTAAATAGAGTTACGATCTCTTCTAGCACATGTAAATCGTGCTACGATCTCTTGTAGCGCAGTTAAATGCTCACACGTAGCAGAACTATTTACTACTTTAAAATTTCAATTTCTGTAAATTGAATTCTGAAACAAAAATAAATTACAACTTTAGTCCTTAGTACTTTTTTCATAGTACAGGACAGATTTATATTTAGCTTGGTTGTGTAATATAGAGTTCAAAAAGAGTTTGGTTATTTGAGATCCCTAATCAGAACAGTGTGACAATACAGTTTCATCTTCCGTCTGTGTGCCTGATTTAGATTTTTTTATTTATTCCACGGTATATACGTCAAATTAAATAAGACATCATTCCCATTTATGTCTGTAGTTTGTCTTAAAACTTTCAGATTTCCTTAAACGAGGAAAGTCTGCGATTCTCAACATTCGAAGCCACGAATATTTTTATAAACTGATCAAATTATATATGTCTTAAATGTCTTATAATTTATATCAATGTTGAAGTTTAATCGACAAAATATATCTCTACTACTAATATACATCCATTTACGTATTAGGTGACATTGCTGACAACTTATTACTAATTACTTACATCAGCTTTAAAGATCCGCTAAGTGCCCGTTAGTTAGTAAGCAACAGTATGGTTTCAGCGACAGGTACACAGGTTCTGAGAGTATGACGTAATGCACGCCAGTGCAGAGAACTGCCTGGTGATATGCTGATCTGCTCGCTGTGAGAGGCGCCAACGCCGCTAGGAAGGGCGCAGTGGATATTGACGGTATGACGTCACGTACGCCAACCGTATAGCTGACATGATCAGCCCGCTGCTGCACAAGCGGCGCTAGCGGCGCCAGGGTCGCCAGGAAGGGGCGGCGGCAGTATGACGTCACGGACGCTAGAGTTATAGCTGAACTCTACTGGCGAGGTCTATAAGGAGGGTGTTGCATGCTGACAGTATGACGTCATCGAGGAGTGATCTAATGATCAGCCCGCTACTGCACAAGCGGCGCTAGGGGCACCAGGGTCACCAGGAAGGCGCGGCGGCAGTATGACGTCACGGACGCTAGAGTTATAGCAGAGCTCTACTTTAGAGCTCAGCTAAGGAGGGTGTTGCATGAAAATATGACGTCATCGAGGAGCGATCTAATGATCAGCCCGCTGCTGCACGAGTGGCGCTAGCGGGGCGAGGGTCGCCAACGAGGCGCGGCGGCGGCGATGCGCGGCGGGAGAGGGGGGCACGGCGGGCAGCGCGCCGGCGGAGCCCCGGGCCGCGCGGGGCTCCAGCTCCAGCGACAGCGTGTACTGGCGCTCCGGGTTGATGATCAGCGACCGGTCCAGCAGGAACTCGCACACCTGAGAGATACGTGAAGCCAGTTACTCACACAAGTTTATTCTTACACTGGAATACTGTAAGTGTGGAGATTACGGCGCAGATCATAAACATATTTTTCTTATGCTGTAGGGGGGCAAGGGCAAAATATTGTCGCGCATAGAGGCTATAGAGATGCGTTGGCCCCTATCCCTCCTATTCCCGTCATAGGCCACCGGCTAATTACACACAGCACGAAACACGACAGCACAGTCGTCACTTTACGCAAGTTTCGTGTGAGCAAGAGGTACCTCCCCGGTCGTGTGGGCTCAATTTGGCTACATGCATGCATGCAGTGTGTCACTACCTCTTACTCACATATGCATACATGAAGCAAGCTACTTGCACAAGTTCATAAATGCACTAGAATACTGTAATGTAAAGATATTTGGCGAGCCCACAAACTTAAATTAAGCTTCTATTAACACACACAAACACATTCCAAAATTAAATAGGGTCTTCTGAGAAACGCAAACCTAAATGTGACTTTTCAATGGACTAAATGATTCTCATGTTTAAATATCGTTCAAAACAAGCAATCGAATACAAGAATGTCATTAGAGAAACGAGGCAAACCTTCAACGAAATTCCCGTTGACGACACTAAACCAACAGTAACAATTAACTATAAAAACTGCTGCAATTATCATTAGAAAGTTCCAGTCACGATCAATTATAAGTATAAGTAGCTGGTGGCCCATGGAGGTGGGAGGAGAAAGGAGGGCAGCGCATCTGTATAGCCTCTATAGTCTATGCGGATGTCTATGGGCGTCGGTAGTCACGAAAATGGCTCCGACTGCTCGTTTGCCCCCTATATCATAAAAAAAAAAAAAAAAAAAAAAAAATTATAAATCGATAATAATAAAATAAATAAATCGTGTAACACTTAATAAATCAGAGGTAAGGGTAAGTAAGTAATTGTAAGAGGTAAGACCACATTGCATGCTTCCATGCAGCCGAATTGGGCCGGCACGACCGGGGACGTACCTCTCGCTTACACGAGACCGGCGTGAAGTGGCAGCTGCATCGCGTTTCGTGCGGTGTGTAAGTAACCGATGGAGGTGGGAGAAGAAAGGAGGGCAGCACGTCTGTATAGATAGAGGCTTTGCGTATGTGCAGATAACGATGAAAACTTTAAATAAAGTAAGTAAATTTACTAAATTGTATAGCCTCTGTGCGGATGTCTATGGGCGTCGGCTGTCATAAAAATGGCTCCGACTCGGCCACCTAGCACCTGATTCTGTCGGACACCTAGTATAAATGTTAAATCGAGTGAAGCAAAACTGTTCTGCGTAATACTTTCATCGTACGCTTATTTTATAGTTTAAGGGGACAAATGGGCAATCTGAGCTTGATGACTACTGATGCCTATGACATTAACACAGTTGTATTTCATAACCTTGCTTTTATAGACAAAGGATGGGCACCCGCCGACATTGGTGAGGCTGCTCTGTGGTACAGGAAAACCTCTGGAAGTGGTATCTTGGTCTTGATGGATGATGGATGGGTGGCCTTTGAGATGTGTGGCTCAGTTTACAAAAAAAAAACAAACACCAAAACCATCTTTTTAATAGTATAAGGAAGTGAAAAGTTAGTCGGAGCCTTTCCATGGCTACCGACGCCCACAAACATCCACATGATTGCAGGAGCGCTGCCTACTTTTCCTCCTCCTCTCTAGACCACATGTTCATAGATATTATTATAATGCAATGAGAAGCCTTACCTTGGGGTTGTGTTTGATGGTGGTGTAGGGGGTCTGCTGGAAGTTCCTTATCTCGCGGATGACGTGCGCGATCTGGAAGAAGCATTCATCAACACCAGCCTCCCTCGACATCAGCCACACTCCACACTAGCCGGCTCGCTCATCCTACTAACATGTGCTAATATTATAAATGAGAAAGTTCGCATGTTTGTTTGTTATTCCTTTACGCAAAAACTGCTGAACCGATTTTTATGAAATATGGCACACACATGGAAGGTAACTTGAATTAACACATAGAATATTTTCGGGATAGTTTTTATCTCGAAAAAATATTCCGCGGGTTACGCTAGTTAAATTTAACTACTTTTTGGCTGTGAAATATATCTCTGTATCTATACCAATGGATATTTATTATGTAATATAGGTATATGTACTCGTATAATATGATAAAAATCTTAAATATGTATATTTCTTAAATTTATGAATTCCGTTGTCTAGTACCTGTAACACAAGTTCTTACGCACTTACCACGTGGTTAGACTAATGTAGAGTCTAAACGTCCACAAATATCCTTCCAGGACAATAGTCGAGTTCGGTGATATATGTGAGCGAGTGTGAGTGATGATGTGTTATGTGTATACGCTTGTGTGAGTGTGTATGCACGTGTTGCACTCACCATCCTCATCTTGGAGAAGTTGAGAAGACCGTCCGGCGTGTAGTTGGAGGTGCCCTCCTCTATGAAGGACAGGTCCGACAGATACATGCCCAGGTAGGGGATGCACGGCGGGTCACTGGGCAAATACAACACAATTCGTTATATACATCACTATTGATAAAAAACTATAAGTCATGAAACACGATGAAGCATGTACAAAATAAATAGATATTTAAAATCCCTTTTCTGTTGAACATTGTCATCACTACAAAAAAAGCACCTACATAATCTGTGGTTTATTTATAGATTGGGACAGACAGCAACTGACTGAGCAGGTGATACCGACTTATGCCTTAACTGTTTCACAGTAGCACCAAAAATATCAGGTAAGTGGTAATAGTCCGCATCCAAGAGACACGTACATACGTACTTTGCTTCTATCACGAGTTTACTACGAGAATCGATATGGAAATGGTAAAAGCACTCATTGCAAACTATAAATCTTTCTTTTTTAATTCGAAACCATCTTGACCCCATGCCACTATTACTAACTTATAGACTACTTAGCTGTTACCCGCGGCTTCGCTCGCGTGGTTTTTCGCGATAAAAGGGAACCGATGGCACTCTAGTCCTTTTCTCTCTTAGTCCTCACACACTTTAGTCTTTCAACTATATGCATACTAAAAATCACATCAATCCGTTGATCCAAAAAGGACAATGAAACTAACAAACACACTTTTGCATTTATAATATTAATATGGATATGTGCGTACTTGTGTAGCGTCTCCCGCAGAATCCGGAACCTGTACTCGGACGACATGAGCGTCTGCATCCTCTCTATCGACTGCTTGCTCTGTGGAAACAAAGACATCATCACATAGAAATTACAATTAATCTGCATCGCATGACAAACTAAAGGACAATTTATAACAATACTCTGTACATATTATAATGTCTGCTAACTCTTACTAAATGTGGCGAAGTTTAGCCAGCGTCACGGTGACGCTCGCAATAAAGACTGTGACGCCCAGCCAGTCAAGTCGACAGCGTATCTGTGTACGCTAAGACAAGCAGATCTTTGCTTGGGTGGTTCACCTCTCATTGATACGGAACCTTCGGCGAGCGAGTCCGATTCGCACTTGACGTGAATAACATCTTCAAAATTACTTCCATAGGGACGCAATCCAAAAAACTAATAACAAAATCGGGCGATACAGTTTCATGTTGTAGCTATATATCTATCGTCCCCACACAAAATTCAATTACACTACTGGAGGGCTAAAGAATCAAAGAATTCATTACAATAAGTACGGTCTGTAACACGTCGCACGCGGGGAAGCTGACAGCTAGATGACATTTAGACGCAGATTTTACAGCATGATTATAAATAGGGGTAATAGTTACCGTCTTGGACACCTTCTCCCATGTCTTCTTGAGGCGGAACACGGCGGAGTTGGAGAGCGCCGCGCAGATCTGCAGCACGCCGTTGTAGTTGTGGAGGCAGCGCGCGATGTCCGCCACCGCCGTCCACTTCTCTATGGCGGCCGCGCGACCTGACACGAATTGAAGTGATTCAATTTCTTACACCGCTTCATTAAGTAACCCGTTACGGTTTTTTCTTACGCGTTAAGGTTCGAGACGGGCGACAACTGCAAGCTACAACTGCATGCAAGCGACATCACTGATTCTATAAATCTCTATGAAATTGATTCCAAGCGTGTCGTCACTGCGGCCGGCAGTTGCGACGTGTCGCCTGCGGTTGCGGCACGTAGAAACCGGTAGCTGTAAAAGGTACTCAGTGGACTGGCAGTCGCGACATGCGGTCGCGCTTGGAATAACAGCAACTACTACCGACACTTATATTTTACTCCATTTATACTATTAAAAAAAACTCACCGACGAGCGTGAACTTGCGCAGTATCTCCGAGATGACCAGGTTGGAGATGTGGTTGAAGTGGCCGGTCATCATGAGGATGTGAGGCGCACGAGTCAGCTTGTCGTCCTTAGCCCACGCCTGGCCCAGAAACTCCCTGGAAAAATCAAGTATAATCGGGATCGAATACCTAGGGCTCCGTAGTCAGTTGCGGTCTTGCTAAGTTAGGAAACTCATATCTGCGGAATATACAGTCACGAGCAACAATATGTATGCACTTCAGTACTTATTTATTGAACTTTATTTGACAAGTCAAAGCAATAAGACGGAATTTCAAAAATACAAGTTATGACAAGGTACTAGTGCATAATATATGTAATAGTAAGAGGTAGTGCCACGCTGTATGCTTGCATGCAGCCGAATTGGGCCGGCACGACCGGGGCGGTACCTCTCGCTTACACGAGACCGGCGTGAAGTGACAACTGTGCTGTCGCGTTTCGTGCGGTGTGTAAGTAGCCGGTGGCCCATGGAGGTGGGAGGAGAAAGGGGGGCAGCGCATCTGTATAGTCTCTATGCAGATGTCTATGGGCGTCGGTAGTCATGAAAATGGCTACAACTGCTCGTTTGCCCCCCTATACCATTAAAAAAAAAAAAAAAAAAAATGCTCGTGATTGTTCAGAAATGATTTGGAGTGAAAAAACAAGTCATAGGAACTGTCGATAATAGTGACAACTTAATACTATCTTAAAATGTATTACGTGGCGTCGCACTACATATAGCATTCGCTGTCGAGAACCCCTGCCTCGATCCGCTAAAGAAATTTTCACTTATTAAAAAGATATACAATGTGAACGTGGAAGGATTTTAATACCGGGGAAGCTGAAATACCTTGATCAGATAGATCGAATAACTATCGCAGTTCATGAGATCCTGATGACGGACCGACGGACAGCGAAGTTTAAGCAATAAAGTCTCGTTTTGAATCTTCGTGTACAGAATCCTACATAACTAAGTGAAATAATATTTAATATACTCACTCGCTATGAATGGAGCTAAATATCTGGTAGTCCAAATAGGTCATCTGTTCAGCAATGTCCAGTGCCGACAGAGTTTCAATGGTGTCTTTGGATGGGATCTGTGAAAGTTAACAATTGTTTCATTTGAGTTTCCTCCTTTAGAAACAATATAAAGGGTGGATAATAGATACAATAAAAAAACCATAGACATCCGCATGGGTTATACACATGCGTTCCTTCCTTTTTTTTCCCCTCTCCATGGACCACAATCTACTTACACACCACACGAAACGGGCCAGCGCAGCTGCAACTTTACCGCGCCGGTTTAGAGCAAGGGTGAGGTGCCCATGTGCAACAAAAGCAGCAATACGCTTTAGCGCTGGCGTTCTTCGCGTCACTTACGCGTCTTTGATTTCAAAATGACCCCATCAGGTGTATACTGAAGTCGCGTATCTGAGCTGACACACATATTCTTAGTGGCAATTACGCCAGCAGTGTCGACCCTTTTTTTGGTGACGCAGGGAAGTGCATTTACGCACGCTACCCTGGAGCCCGGATGGCTCAACCGGACGCAGTGTCGGAGCTGACGTTTCAGTGCCTCGTGTGCTAAAATTTAAGAGTCCCAAATCAACAAGCAAGAGGATCCCTCCAGGGACTGTCGGGCTGCCTGCTGAACAGTTCCTACAACAACGTCGGAACCATGCAATCATGTCAGGTTCCCATCCTGACCCCTAGTCCCAATGCTCCAGCGGAGCAAGCCATGCCGATGATCCTAAACCACGCCGCCAGCAGAGTCGAGAGTCACTCGTCATCTATCAGTTAACTCACTCTCGGCGGAGCCAGCAGCGCCTGCAGGTCCACAGTCCTGTTCGGCGCTCGCTCCAGCAGCCGCAGCAGCTGGGCCGCGGACTTGTGCTCGGCCGGCAGCAGCCCCGGGCTGCTCTCGATTTCCACCAGGAAGTCTATCGTCATCCCCCGCAGTTTGTCGTCCGACCAAAAGTCTGAGGAATGCTTCGATATCCAATGCCTACGGTAAAGATTACTTGTTAATATATTTTTCCTTACAGCTACCGCACACATGCTACCTTTGGTATCAGCGATCGGCAATTGAAACGCACTTTAGAAGCTGAATGCAGCGACCAGACGCTGTCCTGCGCACACTTAATGATCGCGATTTAGTCGTAAAGCTACTGCGAATGTTACGTATCGAGCATCGAAGCAGTCGCTAAATCGCGCTATTTCGATGCCGCGACTGAGCGCAGAGTCGCTAAATCGTGATGCAGTGGCGATGTAGTCGCAAAATCGCAGCTGGCCGATGCTAAAGTGTGTGTCATTAATGGTATAGATAGATAAAAACTTTATTTGCAATCAGAAAGACACCAAAGAACAAAATTAGAAGCCAAAATAATAGAACTAAGAAACAGAAACGTAACATGGTGGTGTGTTAAAACAACTCTCATGTGTATCATGTATGCTGTAGTAACGGGTAACAAATGGGTAACGCAAAATCATAATAATAACATGGTTGCATACAATAGGTAGCAATCAAAATGTTTTTTTTTTCTAAATTTGTCATTAGCATACCAAATACTAATATTTATTATTATCATATTGCATTTAATAAATATTTAAAAAAATTAAATTGGTACTTTCATCATTTATGATTCAGATTTAAATACATGAGTGATTAATTTGAAATGACTATTGGCTTTCACATCGAAAAACGTATCGAGATCATAATATTTTAATTGTATGAACAAACACATTACATAATATTATTTGAATATATATTTTAATCAGTAGATGTAACAGAACACATCGTAGCCATCATGGAAAAAAGGAGATAAGGGATGCCCATGATCAAACAAGATGGCATGAAAAAGAAGAGGCCCTGCAGTGCACAGATCCAAGTTTTAAATTTTTATTAAATTTATTTAATAATTATGAAAGTATGTTTGTTTGTTTGTCCTTCTTTCAGATCAAAATCGGATCAACGGATCGATATGATATTTAGTATGGAGATAGTCGAAGAACTAAAGAATGACAGAAGAGTGCCATCGGCTCCTATTTATCGCAACAACCACCAACTCTAGCGAACCGCGGGTGACAGCTAGTAGGTTGATAAGTAAGTACGTAACAGACCTCAGAACATTCAGCACTCGCATGGTGGCCGCCGTTGATATGACGGAGTCGCGGCGCGTCTGCGGGGGCGACGTAGCCGGCGGCGAGCGCGGGTTCGACGATGCCGACGTCGCGACGGCAAACGCAGCGGCGGCAGTTGACGTGCTGCTCCTACATGAGCACACACTTGTGACGTCACGCAGCAACACGTTCACCTCCATGACGCGAAAGAATTGAAGATAGGAGTGAAAGTGAAAAGGTAGAAAACATGCAAGTTTTGAGTAAATAGTTTGGCTACGGCCGCACAGGCAGGCGGCCCAGAGCCTAGTGGCTGCAAAGCTGATAATAAAGTTTGATCTCTAGGACAGTTGCCGTCATATAATGACCGTAATATTGTGGTGAATGGCGTCATTATAAAGTTGACGTCATAAACCAAATAGCGTGATTTCTTAAAGAGCGGGTGTGTTACGGTCACATTGTGACAATAACGTTGACCTAAGAAACCAAGGCTTTAACGCAATGTGACATTGTCGTCTTAACCAGTCCCCCTGTGAGACATATAGAAGTTTTGTTTTTCTAAGCCATTCGCTAGGCTCTAGGCACTAAGCAAGCCACCAGTCTATGTATAAGTAGCTTTTAATACATTTTAATTAAACCGATCAAATATCCAATTGGAAAATAAAATTGAGAAAATTTAGAAAATTAAAATTATAAATTTCGAAATAGATGCAGAAAAAGTACATCAAGTGAATAGAGAAGATATAGAAAATGGTGCACAAGAGAATAGTGAAAACATGCGTAAATGATATGCATTTTCGAAGTGAAAACTTCTTTAGCGGCATAAGGAAGGAGAAAAGATTTAGTTTGCGTCAGCAAACATGCTATACCTAGCAGCAAAACGGAGCTTCGCTACCGTGGACTAGCGTAGTCCCACTTCTTCTGCTACGTATAGCATTTTAAGATAATATTAAGTTTTCACTTCTATCAACAGACCTTATAAGTGGCTGTTTTTAAGTCTTTCTTACATTAACATTGTTTTATTTAAACACATTACTAACATCAAAGAGTTTTTAATCTTGTATTCAGCAAGAATCTGATTTTATTTGTTAGCGATCTACTACCCTTTCTTATATCAATATTATTTTAATGTCAGGTATAAATTTAAAAAAATGTGTCGTCTCAAAAAATACAATAATTAAATGATACTGCTATAAGAAAGTGCTTTAGACCCTAAACATTTTAGATGCAAATTCAAATCAGATTCAGATAGTTTTTCCTAGTTTCACACATCTTATCTACATTTGCATAATATATTATTCTAAATATTGCATTGCATTAAATTAAGACAGAAATTACACACTATTATCTGATTTGTAATGGATAACTGTTTTGTATTATGTAATAATCAAATAGTTATAAAGTATGTATTATAACGAGAAACACAAGATACGAATAATAATGGATAGGTAACATCGACAGTAGGAAGGGTATAGTTCCGTAGTGTAAAAGAAAATTGTATAAAAATAGTTATGCACAACATTTTTGAAAAGATAATTTTCTTTTACCCAAGAAAAGTTTCTTTTCAAATATAAGTTACTGCAGAAATGTCATGATTCTTTCAAAATAGAGTAATATTTAGAACATTTTCATTAAGAATCAGTAAAAAATAATGAAGTCATCAACCTAGAATGTGGAAAAAACAGCAGAAGTGACGTGGCATCGTGTATTGTTTTCAACGAAGTAGATACCCGCATTAAAGAAAAATGATGACAAACATTTTGGCGCATCTATTTAAATTCAAATCAGAATGTCATAAACAGCTAGATTAGTAAGATAAAAAGTTTTGTACTAAGTAGAAGATAACATAATTTTTAGTTACGTGTGTTATTTGGGAGGACTTATGTTATTGGAAATATATTAAAGTTCTTCTCTTACTACGGAACGGTATTCATAAAGTGTAGTGTTCTTTTGATATTGTGACATGTCAGTACAAAATTGTACAAAGTTTATAAAATATAGGGACAAATACAACAGTTCTATCAAATTATCCAATGGAAGGGAAAATTATTGTACACTCTAGGTGAAGCATTTCTCTCAAGGTTCCTCTACGCAGCTCTACAAAATTTGACTCTACATTTTACCTCATCCTTTCACTCACCACAACAGGTCTTTTCCAAAGCTGTTGAATTAATATTCACAAATTAAAATCTAAATTACCCAGGATAGAATATAAAGGTCACTAATATTACTTACATCAACAGTATTTGTATGTTACGTAGAAAAGTTAATGGACAAAACATCTGACATTTAGATGAATCGTGCAGAGATTGACTGAAATTGAAAATTGACATGCAACATCGAGAGAAGTGATGAGCTCTCATGATGTGCTACAGTCATCGATATACATCATATATCAAAAGCTGAATATACATTTGATGGAATTGAAGAGGTTATACCTTCGGTGTGACTGACGGAACGATGTGATGACAACCCCAGCTTTTGATTGGCTCGTTTCTCGGCGATAATTCTGAAAAATCACGAGTTTAAATAAAAGAAACCCAAACAAACTTTACAAAAAATTGATGACTTTCCTAGATCTTTTAGATTTCTCCTAATGTACTTTAGGCAGCACTATCATTATTATTGGCCCTAAAGCGCACTGCTAAAAACACTAGCCTCCTGGAATGCTACATGTCACGGGTAAGTACCACGTTACGTTTATCGGCTTTCGTAACCTCGAACAGGTTCAATGTGACATGCCCATTGCTATTTCTAAAGATATTCATAAACTCTTGCTTTTGAGATTCAATTTGTTGTTGTATTTTGGGGGTGCTCAATAGAAAACCACCCTGGGAGCAATCTAATGCTACGCCGCCACTTCCGCGAACTATCTTTTGCATCACAAAAGCAGGAATACAATTACCTGCATTACAAAAGCAGGAGCACAATTACCTGCACTTGTGAGACCTGCGAGGTGACTGACGAGCGCGGATCAGAGCCCACCAGCCGCCGCCGCTCGCTGCCGATGGAGGAGCTGGTGCAACGGCGTTCACTGGAATTACGTCACCGAGTTGAACATAGGGTTTGTAACTCGATTGTCACGACAAACATAATATTGCAGTCAAGTCATATTTTTTATAATTATTCGACTTTTCGTCTCGTGTACTTTAAGGTGTTCCCACATTATTACGCCTCGATACCGACTCGACTCCAACTCAACTCGACGTATGACATTCAAATATAAGCTTTAAGTTTTTTAAGAGTGAATTTGTCAACTGTGTTAATAGGTCTGTGTCTGTCTGCAGCTCGCTTCCTTACAGTGATAAGCCGGGATAGCTGCCACTAGCCACGCCACGGTCATTGAACCCTCTCTCCATAGACTACAGACTAACCATAGACTACACGTCTACAAAACATACCACTGTAGCTGCTAATCTCACCTGACGGACCGGCGGGGGGCTGCGCGCGCGGTGATGTCGGAGGCCCGGCGCAGCTCGGCGGCGGCGGCGGCGCGCGCGCCCTCGGAGCGCCGGCGGGCGTCGGCGGCGCTGCCCCCCGGGACCAGCCGCCGGGGACTCTCCGTCATGGTGCGCACGCGCTGTAGCAGAACAGTTCATACAAGAAGCGACCAATGTTTTTGGAGCGGAGCTAAGCTACCTAGTAACGCTTGTAGGGTCGCTGTGCTACTAAATATAGGTAACTAGTTACTTGATTTTAAATTTCAAGTTTCACTTCTATTCTTGATAGAAGTGAAAACTTGAAACTTAAAGTCCAAATGGCCTACAGTTTTTTTTCTTAGAGCGAGTAAGTTCTAAAAACTGCCACAGATACTCACGTTGCAGACCTCTGAGAAGCGCTGCGAGATCTTGAACTTGTCGTCGATCCTGTACCTGCGCTCGGGCTCCCTCGGCTCCTCCTCGGGCTCCACCAGCTCGATGCTCTCCACCTGGACAACACATATTGATGAAAGTATGTGTATGACCGTTTATGTATTATCCAAAGTAAATAAAAGTATTATAAAAGTAAATAAAAGTATTATAAAGAGTGTTTTTCCTTAATTTCGTACTGTGCTTATATCAGTGGCAGTACTTACAGATCACTGAAAAAGCGTACAGACTATCTACAAGATAGATAATATAATAGAGTTCCGTAGGTAAAGAAGTTGATAAAAATTCTTTTTTACCTGACAACTAGGAACGGAGCATGTTCATCTGCTCTTACAACTTTCAGACTACATATATTATAACATAATTTATGTATTATTATACCTTGGTGATGACAGGCTTGGTGCCGTTCTTTACTTCCTTCTCTGTCTTTTCTCTCTCTTTCTCCCTCTCCACGGGGCTCACTCTCTTCGGACTGCCCACGAGAGTGACCGCACTCGACGCACCCGGGGAGGAAGGCGATGGACCTACGAGATATTTGAAGGTTAATGTATTGTTTCTACATCAAAGGGGATAAATTTGACGACCGGCTGGCGCAGTGGTATAGGACTCGGATAAGCGGAGCATGTTGCGCCAGGGGTCGCGGGTTCGAATCCCGCCTTGGTCATTAATGTTAATCTATATATTTATAATATGTATTTCTATAATAAAATCTTAAAACATATTAAATATATTGTGCGTTGTCTAGTACGCGTAACACAAGTCTGAGACGGTAGGTACTTCCACATGGTGTGATATGTCCACAGATGTTATAATAAACAAGCAATTGGATGGCGGCCATCGTCGCCCATAAATATCCGAACGGATTATGGTTGTGTGGATGCGGTGTCCTCCACACAATAGGCCTCCAGCTACTCACAAACCGCACAAAACGCGTCGCCGTCGCGGCCGTATCACGTGAGAGAGAGTCACCTTAGTCGTTCCGGACTAGTTCGGCTGCATGCAACTGCATCTTTTTTGTTATAGCGGGGCAAACGAGCAGTCGGAGCCATTTTCATGACTACCTACACCCATAGACAACCGCATTGAGTCTGACGTGCTGCCCTCCATTCTCTCTCCACTTCCATGGGCCCTCTTACAGTAAACGCCTCACCTTTCAGCGTCTCGTTGCTGGACGAGGTCGCCATTATCTTCGGGATCGTCAGGTGGCTGCTGTCCTCTTCCACCTGGAATGTTGCATGGATGAAAAAAAATAAGTAAACCATAAAACTTGATTAAAAAAGGCCTATGGACGTGGACTTTTTTTGACTCCGTCTTATGAAATCATAAAAACAAAAGAAGACCCAAAAGTCGGACTCGCACGAGTGTCTCGTGGAGAAGTACGCGTATAAGGACTTGTAAAATCTGACAAAATTATTTTTACTTTTTTATTTTATTTTCTTTTGGGTTTTTATTTTTTACGATATTTATTCTTTACCTAAGACGCACACAAATATGTTGGTCAAACTTTAATTATTTCTTATGAAATTATTTGCAAATATGAGTATCGATTTCTGGATTTATTTCTTTATTTGAAACCATGAAGTTTTGCCATTAATACGAAACTTAAACTAAAAATTTCAGGGTTTCAAATCAACGGGAAAATAAATCATATTATCCATAAGATAATGACGTAATTTACGAGCTTTGATTTTAAATATGGGAATAAACGAGCTGACTAATAAGTAAGATAGTTTCTTGTACTTCAAGAAATTACACACCTGATAATTCAACATGAATTTCAACTTTATCCTTTCACGCGTTCCTGAGAGCCACTTTTGACAGATATACAGACAAACAGATGGGACAATATACTAGCAAGGCAAGGAGTAAAGTTTATCCAAAGTAACACTAAATAAATATTACAGTTGCAACTCGTACGGTAGACCATAAAATTTTACGACACGTCCGTATATACCGGAAGGCATTAATAATGATTTTTATTGTTAGTAAAAAGAATTATAAAATTAAAATAAAAAAATAAATAACCCGGTCGTCAACAAAGGTATACCTGTGCAGGTATATCGTAACACGAACGCCACTATTACCTTACTGACAGAGGAGGTGCGGCGCGACGGAGCCATTAGGTGCGGCGACAACTTGTCCTCGTCCTCAACTGCAGAATAAAGAAAAAAGAATTAGAACCAGATTCGACTGCACGTTGGTGCATTAGGTGCATCTAGGGGGGCAAACAACCCAGAGGCATTTTCATGACTACCGCTCATAGACATCCGCATAGAGAAGAAATGTGGCGGTTAAAAGTTAAGTATCGAATACCACCTACTATTACAGTAACCCTAAGTTACTTAATCATTTATTAGAAACCTCCGAAACCGATTCTTACTGTGATTTTACATTAACATTTTGGAATACAAAATATAAAATAGAGAGTAGCCATAGATCAGGAAATCTGCTATACAGAGCACACAAATAATTAAATGGCGAGACGGAGGCTGATGATGATCGTCGTGATAAAGAGAAAATACATACTGTATGTGTTTATACATATCAGAAAACTGCTTATTTAAAAAAAATATAATAAAATATAGAGTATGTTTAAGTGTTCAACTTGTAAAAATAAATAATTGATAGTGTAAAAAGTTGCATGTACAACATGCGATAGTACTCCTTAAGAATGTGCGTGATTCTGAATTGAAATGTGCGCCAGAGAAGTAAGCAATATAAACGTGGTGAAGCGTTACGTAAGTGGTTTCACACAATTTTACTCGTCACACCTCACATCGTTTCTAACCCTAAAACGTTTCTTGAATAATAAACCCCAATATTTGAATTCAATTTGAAAGAAATTATGTAAAGTAAAATAATAATATATAGAAATTGTTTTAAATATTTGTAAGCCGTTAATTGCCAAACATAGTTGCTACACTATGTAACTTGTTGTTCCATCTGTAATGTACCTATGTTTACAAATTAATAAATTGAATTGAATATAGTTCTGTCTTTCGCTAGATCTAGTTCTCTTACCTTTCTTAACGCCTCGCCAAAACTGCGATTGCCAATCTCTATCACTGTATTCAGACCCGTAACCTGAAACAACACAGTTTTTATCACGGTTGCTCAGTCACAAGTGGCAGTAACAAGTTACATTATAGTCTTACTAGCTGCGCCCCTCAGTTTCACCCGCGTAAATTTCGATCCCGTGATATATAGAAAATCATCCCATGGCATTCCATAGTAACATTTTTTCGTGATAAAATCTATTCTGTGTTAATCCAAGTTACTCTCCATGTGTTTGCCAAATTTCATGAAAATCGATTCAGCAGTTTTTGCGTGAAGGAGTAACAAACAAACAAACAAACAAACATACATCCAAACTTTTGAATTTATAATATGAGTAGGGTAGCGATCGTAATGCTGTTGCGTTTTTGAGCTGTATGTAAGTAAAGGCGAGCAATTCTAATGTGTAACAGCTATGTGGATTATTCTAGTAGTCGCCAGAAGGCTTATAAAATAGCAAAAGCTTGTGCTTTAAGGTTAACGGTCACCGCGCACATATCAAGTCTGAAAGAGAGCGTATCCGTATCGCCTTCGCTTTTTGAAACGAGGTAATTACGTTACGTTTCCCGTTAGTGTGCTTTACAAAATGGAGTTTCATACAAAGAATACTGAACGGCTCGAGATTATAAAGTTACGGTCTCTTTCCGAGTTGATATGTGTGCTGTGACCTTTAATGTGCTGTAAACGATAGAAAGTATTGAATATGATAGTAGATTTTATATTTAGAGAATAGGATGAAAATTTAATGAGAAGCTACAGGAGTGGCCCAAAAAACATCAGATTGTAAAGATGAAGCGTAAAAACTTTGATAATGAATTTTTTTTAGAACACTGCTGGTAAATAGGAGTCAAGCCATTAAATGACGTCTGACACATTGCAAGAGTATCTTCATCATCATTATGAGCAGCCACAAGACATCCACTGTTAGCCATGGGTTTCTCCAGAGCTACCTGAGAGCATCTTGCTTTACTCGAAATTAACTTGCTTAAAATTTGGTTAAAATAGGAATATGCTGGCATTAAATGATCTTAGTTCAGAGAAGAGTTTTGACGAATACTCCACGTGAGACCGTGACCTTAGAGATGAACATAAGTAGAACAGAAGAATTAAAAGGAGAGCTAAATGTAAAGTAAAGTACTGACCACAAAAAAACTATACAAGCATGCTTGTAAATCCCAGACCGCTGATCTGCAGCTACTCACTTTAAACGCAAACCAAAAAAAAGGCAAGGAGACAATTTGATTGACGTATGAACAAAAGTAAGAGCCATGCTACATGTAGCAATGAAGCCTTATCGTATAAAATATAAAATATCGACTGCATCATTCCAAATGTGACTTCTGTCTGCCATTGACTATATTATGTAGGTACATGAAGATTGAAGACCTATCATGCATTTCGGCCAACGAGTCATATAAAAATGATTCAATGAGTAACTATTATATCTTTCATTTATTATTAATAGTATCAATAATAATAATTCAAATGCTAAGCTTCCAACAAAATCTCGCTACCGCCATATCCTGCAGTATCAATTATTACCAACTGTCGATACCTTCCGATCAACAAGTTAGCTTGGTATAGATAGTTTCTAACTATGCCTTCTACATAATTTCGTGCTCTACGACTGTTTCTTTGTTTTGTGGTAAGTCTGTGTTCAGCAGGTTGTGAGATCATTTGATTTTCAGCAGCTGCGCTCACCCGAGACGGAGCTAGCGGCGCTGGTCTTGCGGTCGGGCGGCGGCGGCTCGGGCTCGTCGGGCTGCGACTGCTCGTAGAACACACGCTGCAGCGCCTCCAACACGGTCACGCCGTCGGTGAACACGCGGTACGTCAACAGGAAAGTGTTCAGGAAATCCACGGACAAGAAGCGGAGGTCTGAAACAAGATGGCATTCTTCAGATAGCTCTTAATAAATTTATTTGTCATCACCAATTCATAGCTTAGATTAAGAATCTTTTGCCATTAGGCGGGTTGGAAAAAAAGGCGACTGAGATATTTAGATCTAGTAGAGGTAGGATCGCAATCTCCTAAGTACTTAGGTAAGTGGATCTAGCTATCTCCTGAGATATAAAGAGGGTCTCACCAGTGAGCCGTTGTAACAGTCTCTGTGGCGTAGCGGATCGAATCTGCGGCACCTTGCACGAATTAAGCTGCGTGCGACTGAAACGTATGTCCACGTCGTCAGTAAATAGCGCCCGGTCAGCCCTGCAGGCGGGCA
>LUGF01004542.1:223991-263056 GCA_001625245.1 Calycopis cecrops | reverse complement strand
TGCAGGCGGCCGGCGGCGGCGCGCGTGGCCAGAAGCAGGTGCTTGCTGAAGAGGAACGCCTGCCGCGCCTGCACCGACGCCTTGCGGCCCTTGCCCACCACTTGCGACAGAATTCCTGACACGACAAACATATGGCTTCATTATAAACACATATACAAATAATCAAAATATATTGCTATTATTCAACAAATTATTATACCTACTTATTGGCTAAAATATTAGGAAAAAGGATTAGGTAAAAATTAAGAGTTATAGAATAGAATAAGAAAGAGATACGTTTATTTAGTGTTCCACAAACAAATATAACAGAAAACACGAAGCACAAAAAAATAATAAAGAGAACAGAGAAGAAAAAACAATAGTCTTATGGTAGTCTAATGGCAAGTAGTCTCTTTTCAGCAGCAGGTGCGACAAAAATTGTGGGATACTGAGACTTCAGTTAGAGAGAAAACAAAAGAATCGAATAGAGAAAATCCGTGTTTGGGCTTATTTTCATAGGTATTTTACAAATGTACGCACCCTGTCTTATGAAGACTTGATTGACGTCCAGTAGTATGTCGCAGCCCTCTATGATCATACGCTCCACAGCAAGATTCTTCCTGAGGTTCTCTGTCTCGCTAACCTGCATTGATTTGAGTGTGTTAGATACAGAATTGTAAGTGGGTGTTTGTTTCTCTTCACCGTATTAACATATAAGCTAGCTAAACATTAGTTCTAGATTTTAATTAAATTTGATTCTTCAGACAGAAACAGCCCAGGTAATTTTGCCCATTTTTGACTGCCTAAAAGGCACGATCGCACTCGAAATTATGAATGTTTTTGTTCGTCTATACTCAGACAGAGGAGCGAGTATAAATACGATCACGACGCACGCGTCACCGAGGTACTAGAGTTACATACGTCGCGTTCAGGTGCGGCGTCGCATTCTATCCCTCGCGCGTAAATCCCGTGTAATGAGCGCGACTCCCGACTCGCGGCGCGCGAGCTGTCGGCGTGTCGAGAATCGAGATACTCGGGCGCCGTTGTAGTATTCAGAACTACGCGCGAGTGCATGGCGATTTCACGTATTTAGTTCAGATAATACCATTTATAATCATCGTATGTAATCATCAAATTGTTAGTGAATCTAGTAATCTGGACAGGCTCTTAGCTAAATTATGTATATCTTGGATGCCGTACCTCGTCGTGCATCTGACGCGAGAGCTCCTCGAGCTGCGCGCGCGCGTGCGTGAGACTGCGTCGCTCCACGTGGTCGTGCGGAGTATGTGCCAGCAGCTCGTGGAGAGTCACGATGTAGCGGGGGATCTGGTGGAGTTGAAGATAATTTGAAGCTTGGGCCATTAAAAAAGTACGTCTCACTGACTTATATAGGTGCCATATGATCCCCCAAGTGCTGCCACCTTGTCGTGTTTCCAAGGGCTGCCCTGTCCGGCATAACAGGGATACCTATACCGGACAGGCTTGGGGAGAGAGGCCAGACAAAGAACAGCTCAGCTGGGAGGTTCATCACCCGTCCCTCTGAACCAATAGATGGCGGCGTAGAAGGACAGGACGACGGGCGGAATTTATCCGAATCGTTCGATTCAGACAAATCGGTTGCGTGCTCCTTTGGAGTAACCTGATCCCATCGCACGGTTCCAACCGGCAGCACTAAAAGAGCTATATGCTAAAAATCCTGTATTTTCACACTCCCTCACCCGTACATATTGCTTATAACACAATGCTAAATAGTTTAATATCGTCGTACCTGATGCATGGGGTACGTGAGGAAGGTCTCCAGCGACCGGCCCTGGCACGCGGGCTTGCTCTCGAGCCGCGCCAGCAGCTGCGCGAAGGGCTGGCCCTGCTTGCACTCGGTGAGCACCTGCAGCGAGTAGTGGTGGTTGCGCACGTACTCCTGGTAGATGGTCAGCATCGGCAGCAGCATGTCGAAGAGATCTCCTGGAGAAGAGGGTTATATGGGACTGCGGACTGACTGATCATACATTATAATAGAAGTTAGTGAATGGTGCCATGGTCACTACGCTTGCTGCTAGGGAAGCGTGATCAAACAATCGTAAAGTCAAGGGTTCAAGTACCATTATTATTATTAGGATTTTTCAACTTTAGTAATCCAGAGTCAAGAAATTACACATATTAAGCCATACGTCCCTGCACCTGATTTCTCCGGTCGTGTCTGTACACCATGGCATTGAAATATAGGAACGTAGGAATGCACTTTTTATGTCTTGCAGAGTTGGCCAGGCCCAATTAATATAGGTACAATGGCCGCACTCAAATTTCAACAATCAAAAAACACCAGAGTGGGAAAGCTCCGGTATTATCAGTAGGTGGTCTGGCTGGAGCCATAGCAGTAGGCGCTTGTACGAGCAGCATATCAGGATTTCAACCATGAAATAGAACAATAATTACAAACTATACCGTCAGCATATTATGTGTTCTGAGCCAGGGGGCCCTCCCCATTTTACCCAGGTTCTGAGCTAGGGGGGGGGTATCTGATTTTAAGTAGTATTTACTGATAGTAAGTAGGAGGTCGTAGAAGGTTAAGAGAATCCCGGGGGGCAACTCCCCTGACCAGCCCCCCTCGGTACGCTATGTCCGTCAGTAAGGAAATGGTGCAACAGATAATTTAATATAAAAAAAATACAATTGAATTGACTAATAAATCTATGCTACCTATTGGTAGGAAAATGAGTTGTGATCAAACTTGGAATCTGCTTTGGCAAGATCCTGTTGTCGAATGTAGGCAAAATCCCTGTATCATGTGCGAAGAGACACGTCTACGTATCCAAAGTGCGCTCGGATGTGAAGCGCGCATCACAGATAAGTTTATTGCAAGCTACAAACTCATTGGGCTGTAGCCAATTACAATTTACTGCGTCTTACAAGTGAGCTCTAGTTACTTCCAGGCGGGCGGCTATCAAATTATATCTGGGTCGCGGAATGGAAAATACGCTTCAGACGCTTTACGTAGCAGTTGCGTCATTGATTGGGTTCAAACGAATCAGAGGGGGAGTACGTTGAGTGGGAGTTTGCAGATATGATTAGTCCGGTACAACTCTTTCAATTTTTACATCATCACAATTGTCAACAGAGTTAGCCGGAGATCGAGGAGAATGGCGTGCTATGGGAGAGGCCAAGGTCCAGCAGTAGACTGCAATAGGCTGATGATGATGATGAGTCACTGTAATCAGCTACTATGTCCAGCGGTGCTCCAGGAGTATAAACATCCGCACAGCAACAAGAAACGCCAACCTCTTATTGATCTACCGGATTCTCATATCCCACCCAATTCCGTAAGAGGTAGCGCCTCCTACTGAATTGGGTCGCTTGCATGCAGCCGCATCGGGCCGGCACGACCGGGGAGGTACCTCTCGCTTACATGCCACCGACGTAAAGTGGCAGCTGTGTTGTCGCGTTTCGTACGGCGTGTAAGTAGCCAGTGGCCCATGGAAGTGGGAGGAGAAGGAGAGCAGCGCATCTGTATAGCCTCTATGCGGATTTCTATGGGCTCGTTTGCGGCCCTTCAAAATGCTGTTGTCGCTCCCACGCAGTCTGCATATTATCATGAACGCAATCCTTTTCCGTAGGATGGCGTTGAACCCATCCGTGTCGGTTTCGGCAAACATTCCTGATGCGCTACAGTAACGTGGGAGCCCCAACAATATCCTGAACGTATTATTATACTGATTTTTTTATAGTTCAGCGGACTATCTTTCGCGATAAAGACACATACCTAGTACCAAGGTTGGCCACGACTCCATCCGAGACATGAGGCCCTTGAAGAAGATCTGATGCAGGAACAGCACGGTCTCGCTGTTCAGGAATATGGAGTTGACGTCTTCGTGCGAGCACGGAGGCTTCTTGGAGCTGGCCGCCATTTTGAACGGCCGCAAGAAGCAGGTCACCTGGGAAAATTAATTGTAAATTAGGCGTAAATCATCAGTCTCCTCTCGTCTACTGCAGCACACTCACGGAGCTCAGCCTCCAGCTTTCTGTCTTCAGCAGTATCTACACTAATAATATAAAACTGAAGAGTGTTTTTTTTTGTTTATTTGAACGCGCTAATCCCTGGAACTACTGGTCCGATTTAAAAAATTCTTTCAGTATTAGTTAGCATATTTAACGAGAATGTCTACTTTTTAACCTACTGCGGTACAATTTCCATGTAAACGAAGTTTTGGGTATTCGCTGTTATTAATATTATAACATCTATCAGCTCTTTTAAGTCAAAATGATGAAGGAACCTCGCTAGTAGTACTAGGGCTTAGTAGATCTACTAATAGTAGCTAACTTTTAAGCCTTGCATTATGCCTTGTCGTGAGTGACTAGAGTTATCCAAATTTAACTCCGGCAGTTGCTCTTTGGTCCTCTAAAATAGGGGCACTAGATCAGGGGGGCGGGTTTATTGTGCATGGGATAAGGTGCGAGTATATAGAAGTCGCCCATTTACACATTCTCGACTTTGGTGGGATTATGTGGTGTGGAACAACTTCGCCATCTGGGTAATTGGACTCGGTCCGCTGGGAGAATCATCCTCCCAGTTGCTTTACTCCGGGATAACTCACAGTCACAGTTCCAACACAAGGCACTAGGCGTTTTGCTACTCAGTACACAGTAGAGTTAATGTATTAAAAATATATATATTTGTAGTAGAATTAGTATTGTTACCAGTATCTCCAGCTGCTCCAGATATTCCTCCTCAGTCTCCACCATTTTGAAAACGAGACTGTGAAGAGAAAGCAGAGTTTAGAATTCAACAATAAATTAAGCATATAGTGAAATAATTTTGATGGGTTGCGGGTCAACTGACAAATGACAACATAGCCGATCGTTCAAATGATAAAAAGCGGGTCAAATAAATAATGTTTGTAAATTACATATTCATGAAATAGATCCAAAAAAACTAAATATTAAATTGAGTAATCGAAGATCAAAAATCATGTTTTATAGCTTAAAAGATACAATAAGATTAAAGGTACAAGTCCGAGACGGGTGACAACCACAAGCTACAACCGCACGCTGCAAGCGACATCATTGGTTTCTATGAGTCTCTATGAAATACGCATATCGTCGCGCTCGAAATTAATTACATAAAGATTCATAGAAACCAGTTGCAGTGGTGTCGCCGGCGACGCGCAACGTGCGGTTGTCGTGGGCGGTTGTCGCCCGTCTCGGACTTGTACCCTTAGAGCAGTGATTCTCAACCACTGTGCCGCGGCACTTTTGTGTGCCACCAAATTTCAAAAGTGTGCCGCCTAATTTTGCAAATATACCGATATTAATGTTAATATTATTAAATTATATCATTTAAAAAGAAAAATATTTAAAAAGTTAATATTGTAGTATTTCGTATATTTAAAATTTTTGTCATAAACTATTTATGCAGTGTGTTGTAGTAAGTAAATAATTTTATATTTTTCTTTGTGTGCCGCCAAATTTTGAAACCGTTAAATATGTGCCGCAACAAAAAATAGGTTGAGAATCACTGCCTTAGAGTAAACAAACCAGATGTGAAACAGCTGATGGTCTGTGGGTCCGTACCTGTTCCTCTTCCTCATGCTCTCAGCATGTGGACTCTTGATGTACTGCTCCACTATCTGCTTCCACCGCCGGCGGCACAGCCAGCCTCGGAAGAAGCTCTGGAAGTTTAATTACAGTGAACTGGCAATAACGGCAGCACGAAACGCTACAGCACTTTACGCCGGTCTCGTGTAGACGAGAGGTACCTCTCCGGCAGTGCCGACCCAATTCGATTGCATGCGAGCATGCAACGTGGCACCACCTCTTAGAAAATGGGGGTGGTTGTGAGAATCCGGTAGTTCAATAGGAGATTTTCTTGGGGACTTTCTTGTTGCCATGCGGTTATATATTCTCTTAGGGCACCGCTGGACATCGAAGCTGATTACAGAACTTGGGTTCTTCTTGGAAAAACGGAAGACTTCATCATCATCAGCTTATTACAGTCTACTGTCGGACCTTGGCCTCTTTCACAGCACGCCACTGGCCTCTTACAAATATATAATAAATAACTCAAGTATCACACATTAATCACGTTTTGCACCTCTATATAAAAATATATTGTGCCATCGACACGAAGAAGAAGAACAAGAAGTGTGTCTGGTTCGGTACCTGAACTTTCTTGATCTTCCGCAGTTCCACGGGATCTATCTCCTCCGTCTGCGACTGGGAGAGGCTCGCGGCAGAGGCGCGGCGGAGGGCCGGCTCATGCTCCTTCTTGTAGGCGAACAGCTAAAGAACATATAAATACATTATATACCAGCTAGCTGCAGTTCTATTTAATCTCTTATTTTTTTTTCTAAAAGTTGAAAATATAAAAAAAAATTCTCAGCTTTCTTGCTTAGATAAAAGTCAGTAAAAAATAATATTAATCGATCCTTTCATTTAAGGCAAAATCACTATCATTGGTTACAAGTTTTACTTTTTACTTTTACTTTTACTTTTTTTAGGTTCTTATAAAAACTGGCGAAATAGACTTACCTAGTAGTTGACACTAACAAGAGTTGATTTTTGTCTCTCCTTACACCTAGACTTGCCCCGGCAACTAGTGTTTTCCCCTCAGTGGAGTAAGAGCTGTTCTTCTCTCACACCGCGCGCACATTTATAACAGCACATCCACACTGAGCTCGCACAGCATGCTATGCAGCCGTGTAGGTTCACCACCACCGCACCAGCGTGAGCTCAAACAGCATTTATTGCTTCTTCTCTCTTTCAACACACACACACACAGACACACACACACCTCTGTCCGCAGCGTCTTCAGCTCGCTGGCGAGCTCGTCGCACTGCTGCGCGTACTGCCAGCGCGAGGTGCGCTCGCTCTCCACCACCTGCAGTAGGTGCAGCTGCTTCTGCTCCAGCTCTTCTTTCTGCAGCAGCAGCTTGTTGAAGCTGCAACAAACAGTGACGTCACGGTCAGTCTCGACGACCAATTGCGACATCGCAATCGCGCGATTGCGACTGCTCCGATGCACAAGACGCAACACTCGCTTTCGCGACTAAATCGCCGCGTCCCGCGTTTTTAAGTGGGCGCTAGGGAGCGTCTTGTCGCCGCATTCAGCTTCTAAAAGGCTCCTAAATATCCGATCGCCGCTACTAAAAGTAGCGTTTGTTGTCGCTCTTAAAGACATTCTCTATCCATACCCGATACTAATATTATAAGGAGTTACTATTCTAGGGATACCTGATCTTCAGAAATACCGATTCGTATATCCGTAACAGAAAGCCACACTATTTAAAAGTAACGTAAGCTACACCGTATTATATCGCAATCCTATCCATACCTACGTGCGCACATGATAGCTTTTTTTACTTTTAATGATTGCTCTAATCAGCTGCAATGCAGTTTAGATTACCCCTTTGTTTTAGACTAGCGGAAGCCCGTAACTTCGTTCACGTGAATTCGTATTTTTTCCGCAGTCGGGTAAAAAGTTGCCTATAGCCCTCCTCGCCAAATGGACTAATACTGAAAGAATTTTTCAAATCGGACCAGTAGTTCCAGAGATTAGCGCGTTCAAACAAACAAACTCTTCAGCTTTATATTATTAGTATAGCTGATGAGCGTGATAGGTACATAAAAATCTATTAAGTCGAGATAAAGAGAGAGAGAGAGAGAGAGAGAGAGAGATAGTGTTGCTTGTTGTGTTGAAATATCATTATCGGGTCGTCCGTGGAATTGTTAAATACACAGATTGGGTCGCCCCTGAATATTTAATTCCGCAAGGATTTTAGGGTCTGATTACACCGGCGATTTACCCACCCGTCTGCGTTTTTTCGATAACAATTTATATATGCTTATTACAGCTTAGCATTTATTTCCCTACTACATTTAAGCATTGTCCACCTCTGAATTAAGTACAAGTTTCGTAACTTTGGGAATTGTAATGATCCACTGTTCAATAATAATGAAAATCGTATAAAATCTTTTTAGTTTAATCTATCCCTAGGCCGGTTTAATAATCTTAAAAAGTCCAGTTCCCCTGAATTGAATTGAAATTCCCCACTGAAATAATATTATCTTAAATATAGAGTACGTATGTGACTATCCTGTATTTCTATTTTACATAATCATTTCAGGGAGGCATTTCTCTAAAAATCATATATGAATGATTTTGATAGGTTGAATGAAATTTTATTAGTTTTAATACAATATTTAATACAAATTAGTAATTATTTATAATCCAAACAATTTCAAGTGAAACAGATTTGGCATGCGCAAACATTTTTTTTTTGTATTGTGAAAATATAAAAACCTATGAAATGATGCGGTAAAAATGAATTAGTTATTTTAATTGTAATTTATTAGTTAAGTTCGTTAACACGTTCACAATAGTGAAAGTATTTAGGAACTTTCCTGTTATCATAAATTTATTGCCTAGATTTGAAGCTTTATTGTGCGTTGGAGTTGTTATTTGGAGGGTAAACTATTATCTGTATATCAATAGGATGATCCAATGTTCTGTCGCCCAGTTTGGCCTCGATGCAGCTGAAGTACCTCTTGTTAAAACGCAGCGTTTACACCTCCAGTCGGCGCACGCCCTAACGGCCAGAGATCGCATCCCTGACCCCGTTTCCATGGCGACGGCGCAGCATCGCTCACATTTAATAAGCCCCAATAAGAAGCCGGCAGGAAATTCAAAATGTATAATATTGTAGGCGAGATTTTATTGCGAGCATGTCTGTGCTTCATGACGCACGATATTTTTTTATGTAGTGGGTATATGGGTGCAAACGAGCAGTCGGAGCCTTTTGATATGACAACCGCAAAATTTGTACTCAGATGCGTGGTCCTCCTTACCTTCTCCCTCTAATGAGCCACCGGCTACTTACAAACCGCACAAAACGCGACAGCACAGCTGTCACTTTACTTTGGTATCGTGTAAGCTAGAGCTACCTGCCAGCCCATTTCGACTAGTAGCTTCCTCCCGCAGATTCGCCCGTGTGTATTTCGTACTTGAAACATGGAGTTATTAAACATGAAAACCTTCCTTTTGAATCCCTCTATCTATAAAAAAACCCCCATCAAAATCTGATGTGTGATTTTAAACATTTTAGCATATAAAGACACAGACGGCGGAAAGCGACTTTGTTTTTTACTCTGTAGTGATAATAACACTAATGGACAAATCAAAAATATAATCCGTAAATGTAATAATGTCGTCCTAGCCATTGAACTATATTACTATCGAACGTAGTAGTAACTTGATAACTTCTCACTGGTCCTAGCCGATTTCGGCTACGGCGGCCGTCTATATAGACGTGCCATCTGCGCAGGACATATTATAGTGCACAAGTGTGCGCGCAGACACAAACACTCTCTATTCCCTCATTCTCATATTCCAATGGGACTGCAGTCCTACACGACCGGAGAGATATCAGGCGCAGGCCCGACGGTTTACCGAGCTCTCCGAGGCACGGGGGTGTAACACCGCCAACTTCCTGACTTCAGACTGTTATTAGAAATGGAAAAATCGCAATAACATTTTTGGTCCGATCCGGGATTCGAACCCGGGACCTCACGTGTGTGGTTGAACACGCTTACCACTAGACCACACAGTCAAAAAATCCGTAAATGTAAACGAGTACGCCATAGACGTGAGCTCCCGAGCCCGGCCGCGGCGGCCCCAAATTAGGTCAATCCCAACAATTAATTGTTGCTGTCGCCATTTCGCGACCCGCAACATTGCCTTGTATAAATTCATATTGGACTTTAATAAGCAATAGGCGTATAGTTTATCTGTAGAAAGATGAACGAGCAATCGGTGCCATTTTAATGAAAACCGACGCCCATAGACATCCACATAAGGGTTATACAGATACGTTACCCTCATTCCGTCTCCCTCTTCCATGGGCCCTTCGTGCACGTTCGTAACCAAAGTTTCGTAACTGGTTACGAATGTGGAATTTTTTTTGCTGTTTCGTAACTAGTTACGAATAAACACGTTTTTTTTCCATATTCGTAACTTTCTGTAACTAGCTACGAAAAGACACTTTTAATTACTATTTCATAACTATATTTTTCACTATACATACATATGACATAGGGATGGAAATAATAAAATTAGTAAAATATATAAAAGTACACCATTTATTATATTTTCGTACATTTTTTCTAAAATATTAAGCACTTTTGCGATAGATGGGTTTTTAACACTTACAAACTGATTTAATCGAGAGTGCCATCCTTCTACTTAATTTGTAGTACTTAATTGTTCCCCCCTTCATGCATTGTTTTCGTCTGTTCATGCCAAACGAAAATCTGTTAAATTACTAGGTGACTAAATAAGTAAATGCCAATTTTATTGTATCGGGGATGTTTTATAGAAAGAAAGAAATGTTTAGGATTTTGTGCTATTGTACCCAAAAAATGTATGTAATTGTAGCCAAAAGTCAGCGGAGATTTTTTTAAATATATATTTATAGGGCAAACGTGCAGTTGTAGCCATTTTCATGACTACCAACGCCCATAGACATCCCCATAGAGACTATACAGATGCGCTGCCCTCCATTTTCCTCCTACCTTCATGGGCCACTTACACCACGCACGAAACGCGACACCATAGCTGTCACTTTGATGATGATGTGAGGATTCTAACGATACTCCATACATTAATAGTTCAGGCATCTGGAAGTTACGTTGAAAAAAAGCTCATATACATATACATACATACATTAATCCTGAAAACATTACTCCCCTTTTTTAGGGCAGACATATAGAAACAGGAAATATTTTTTTTATTTTTCAGTGTACGAAAATATAATAAATGGTGTACTTTTATATATTTTACTAATTTTATTAATTCCGTCCCTATGTCATATGTATGTATAGCGAAAAATATAATTATGAAATAGTAATTAAAAGTGTCTTTTCGTAGCTAGTTACAGAAAGTTACGAATATGGAAAAAAACCGTGTTTATTCGTAACTAGTTACGAAACAGCGAAAAAAAATCCACATTCGTAACCAGTTACGAAACTTTGGTTACGAACGTGCACGAAGGGTCCATGGGCCACCGGCAACTTACACACCGCACGAAACGCGACAGCACAGCTGTCACTTTACGCCGGTATCGTGTAAGTGAAAGGTCGTGCCGGCCCAATTCGGCTGCATGTATGCATACATGACACTACCTCTTATTAAAATATGCAATAGATGTATATTTTGTCTGTACAAAAAACTGACCAGGTTATCATTTGAGGATAAATCAGGGAATTTATCAGCGTTATTAGTACAAGTAAAACATGTCTCGTTGTAAAATATCTAGGGAGAGGTTAAATAGTTTAATGTTAGTTAGTAGTTAGTTAAATGTAATAACTGGTGCGGCGTGACTCTACAAAACTTTCTCATTTATTCAAAAGACCAATGTTTTTTTAATCGATATTCTAATATCAGATGGATACATTAAGTCCACTAGACAGTTGTTTGTCGATCACAATTTATTATTATTACTTAAAATACCTTTACTATATCATTGTTTAATTACATTTTATTCTGTTTATAACAAGAAAATGACTATTACGGATTTTTTCGGGGTTTATTTTAGTCAAGAGGTGGACTGATTTTGTTTTAAACCTTTAACACGTCACGTTGAGATTGTAAATTAAAAAAATGAAGTTGTTTTGTTGTGATGAGTAATATTCGCGTAGACGTAAGACGTCATAGCTTTTTTCATATAGGTATCTACAGGTATCCTATCCTATAACCTATCAGCTATCGTCGCACAATCACATAGAAAGGCTTAAGATTAACAGTAAAAAATATTGACAAATTACAAATAGTAAGTAATTAATGGAAAATGTAATTCTTTGCTTCATGAATAGGTAATATTCTGAAGGTACCGATCGCAATATTTGACAGAAAACCGAAAAGAATTTGTTCATCTACATTTGGGTATCTTTGCGATGCTGTTATAAAATCAACAAAAATCTTTAGTATAATGATAATCGGCCGGCAACGCATCTGTAAGACTCTTGTGTTGCGGATGTCTGTGGGCGTTGGTGACCATTTAACATTACCCAACTGCTCGTTTGCCGTTGCCGTGTCGTTTGCTAAAATGTGCCAACTCATCAGTCAGAATAAACACCAAAATGTATTCCCTCATGCAGACAGTTCCAAACTCCATGTTGCTTACTTTCCGATGTTCAGTGAGTTTTGGGTTAATTCGGAAGTCCTTGTATGTTCCCGTGTTTATTTCTTGTCGCTTCGTCATCCCCTCACGCACAAGTGACACAACACAATTTCCTAAAGTTAAATATTTAACTCGTCAAAATTGTTTTTTTAAAGGGACAGAATTCGCTCTATTTCTCGAATATCTAGTTTTTGGCAGATCTATATTTTTTTAGACATAGGAATCTATACTGGCCTTATTCAGAGCTATATGTATGTTGATGTGAATGTGTGTATGTGTTTTAAAGGAGCAAAAAATATTTAAAAGACACTATAGATGATTGAGATAGTGAGGGTTTTGTAGCCTCAGCATGTATGTATGTTTATGATTAAGAGGAAATTTTTAAAAGTTTCACAACAAAATGGCTGGAACCATCGAAATGCATTATGACGTATTCAATTTAGTTATAAATTTTTATATTTCCCTAAAAAAATAATTGATTTGGCTTCTATGAATTATCATCCTAGTTACCTAACAAAATATAAAAGGACTATAATGTTTTTTAAAGTATAAGAGGAAGAGCCTACAATCGAGATCACCGACACGACCGGGGAGGTACCTCTCGCATACACGAGACGTACCTCCGAGCTCGCTTACGTAGTAAAGTGACAGCTGTGTAAGTAGCCGGTGGACATTGGTGGCGGGAGGAGAAAAGAGAGCCGCACATCTGTATAGCCTCTATGCGGATGTCTATGAGCGTCGGTAGTCATGGAAATGGCTCCGACTGTTCGTTTTGACTATAAAAAAAATCGGAGGCTTTTAATGATTATCAAAACCCATAATAAATATCCGCATATTTTTTATTCAGATTAGTTGCTTTGGTTTCCTCCTCCCCGCCTATGGGCCGTGTGTGACAAGCCGCACGAAACGTGACAGCATAGCAGTCACTTCACTGCAGTGTCACGTAAGCGAGAAGCACCTCCCCGGTCGTGGCGATGCAAGACTGCAACGCACCATGGCCGCGCCAAGACCTTGCTCAATTAGATTTAAACTTTAACCGCTCGACAATACCGTTGTCTGCAGTGTGCGCATGTGTTGCTCCACAAGGACGCAGGTCTATTGTGTGCGCATGTCTTTATCAGTGGCATCAAGGTCGTGACCCCAATCCCGCTACCTGAGGTCCCAGTTGTCATGGTTTCGGGAGATGCTTTACAAAATGACCCATTTAATGTAATTGATTATTTTCGACCCCGTTTAAAATTAATTGACTATTTTAACTAATTAAGTAGGTATAATAAATTTTTATCTGTTTGTGTATCTTATTTATTATAGCATAAGCGTCAGTTATAAATAGGTAATGGATTTTTTAGTGTACGGGGTTATTTTGCAGTCCCGACGTTTCAGAAACTTTACAGCAACCATTTTGACGAGTTGAAGTGAGTTAAAAAGTCAAAAAAAGTATATTACTAAACGTTATTGGCTAAAGCCAAAATTGAGCTTTTGAAAGCTGAAACCTTTTACAATAAGTATTGGCATTGCGGCCGAACCCGGCCAGCACGACTGGGATGCTACCTCTCGGTATGCCATCAGCATTAAGTGATAGCTACTTCCTTTCGACCTTGACCGTTCGGCGTTCGTTGGCACTTGTATGTTTAACGAACTGTAAAAATACTCAGGAAGGTATCAAATATTCATGGTTGGATGTTAAATGAATGAGTTTTTCTTTCACAAATTATAATTTTACAATTTACAAAAAATAAACAGAAAAACCAAGAGAAAGTGTAAAATATAAGAGCTATTAGACCAATGAAGTTGTAATCTCACCTTGGTATCTGTAGGAATAAGCAGCGCAGGATTAAGTTTTGGCGAGGTATTGGGTACAAAAATGATCTTAAGGTGCTCAAGCCTCATGGGGCCCGGAGCTGCTTCCGCCCTAATGGTCAGCGCACACTTATCAACTCGGTAACGTATCGCCTTCGCTTTTCGAGGCGAGGCGATTACGTTACGTTTCCCATTAATGTACGTTGCCGTATGGAACGCAGAAGGCTTCGCATCTACACATACTATAAGTCTATTTTTTTTAGTATAAGGGGGCAAACGAGAAATCGGAACCATTATCATGACTACCCACGCCCATAGACATCCGTATAGAGGTGACACAGATGCGGGCAGCGCATCTGTATAACCTCCCTCCATGGACTACTTACACACCGCACGAAATGCGACAGCACAACTATCACTTTGCGCCGGTTTCATCTAAGCTAGAGGTGGTCATAAAAAAACAAAATTTAATTACTGGGCTAATATTCTTTTGCTACAATCATCATCCAGACGACGACAGTTATCAACCATCACCAATCGTATTTGCTGAGTCCATCAGTTCTGGGAAGTCTTTGCCGTCAGGGTCGTACTTCTGCTGAACTCCTTGAAAAGCAGCGGATATTTCAGAACCATGGTCTTCAGAAACTCCTCCGCGATATGTTTCTGTGTGGGCGTGCAGTAGGCGCAGGTGGTGTGAACCATCCCTTTTATGTGCTCTGCAAAATTGCAAGAATGATATTGTGATAGTCGTGATTGTGGTAATTAGTGTATATTAGCCATAGGCAACAACGACACAGAGCTGAGAGCTCCAGGGCTACATGATAAGCTATAAAAGCTCTCAGCTCTGTGTCGTTGTTGCCTAGGGCTACGATACATTACAGTTTATAGATACAGTTTGTGGTAGTTACTTTTATAGCTCGTCATGTAACCCTGGAGCTCTCAGCTCTGTGTCGTTGTTGCCTAGGGCTACGATGTATTACAGTTTATAGATACAGTTTGTGGTAGTTACTTTTATAGCTTGTCATGTATCCCTGGAGCTCTCAGCTCTGTGCCCTTGTTGCCTAGGGCTACGATATAGTACAGTTTATAGATACAGTTTGCGGTAGTTACTTTTATAGCTCGTCATGGAAGGTGTACACGGTCCCTTGTCCAGGTGACAGTCCATGTAGCCCTTGACCTCTGTGTCGTTATTGTCGAGGGCCTCGATGTCGAGTTTGTCATCAACATCCGTGTAGTACGCCGAGGCGAGGGCGAGCGCGCCCGTCAACAGTAGAAGCTTCATCGTTTACTGAAATAAATATTTTATACACACTATAGCTGCGCTTCGCGGTTTCGCCCGCGTAAGATTCGATCCCGTGGAAATATCGAGATGAAAAATAGATGTTGGCCGATTCTCAGACCTACCCGATATGCACACATTTCATAACAATCGGTCGAGCCGTTTTGGAGGAGTATGGTAACTAACAAGTGACAGTTGCGTTTCGAGCGGTGTGTCCATAAAAATAGCTTCGACTGCGCGTTCTTCCCCTATTATTATAAAAATGAATGTGTAAGTTATTATTATGATTGTACACTTACCTCGGATGGACACACGCTATGTCTGGTGCAACTATTTTCCACTCACTTTTATAGTCAACTGTTCAGAGATAAATTAGACGAAATCGTCGTTAGCTGTTTTTTTATAAGCTCAATGCTATGGTTTATGGTTAGAAATAATTAATAGAATACAAATAAGTTTAATTAATACCCTACAATACAATTCATATGAAAAACTATAAAATAATAACTGTAGACGATTTTTCTCTGTCTTTTTCTTGTGCGGCTTTCACGCAAAACCTACTGGACGGATTTTGATGAAACTTTTTTGTTATAATGTAGCTATAAGTCCTCGGTAGCATATAGGCTTGAAATAATATAGATAAACAATTGTAGGCTAAAGTAACTAAGATAGAGAATTCGGCCAATTAAGTTTACAATGGCAACATATTTTCTAATAATGACAAGACAACGGATGATTTTCACCTGATTGTGTCAAAAGATGTACATTTTTTAAATCGGCGGACATGCCTCTATGCGGATGTCTATGGGCGTCGGTAGTCATGACATGGCGCCGACTGCTCGTTTGTCCCCTTATACTCAAAAAAAATTGAATCAGCACCGGAAAAAGCGATAAGGGGACTCGGGGTTGTACCGGGGCCGGAGGCTGCACCCCCATAAAGATCACCGCACACATGTCAACTCGGAAAGGTATCGTAAGCGGATCACCTCGAGCCGTTCTGTATTGTATGAAACTATATACTGCAACGCGCACTATTGTGAAACGTAACCTAATCGCCTCGCCTCGGAACAGCCAACCGAACCGCTATCAATGCGCCTACGGCGAGCCGTCCATCAGGCGTCATCCGGGCGTCCCCCGCGCTTACGGCTCGCCTAACCGTAGCCAAGTTGACGTATAGGTGGCGCTGATGCGATGCCTATACGCTTACGTTACGTTCATACGTAACGTAATCTTATCGGCAGGCGGCGGTTGACTGCTAGGCGAAAGGCGATACGGTTACGTTCTCTTTCCGAGTTGACATGTGGGCGGTGACCATAAGCGCCGCCTGGATCCGGCGCAGATAAGTATCACCATCAGTATTTGAGCACCAGACATGTTCGAGATGCTGTGCCTGTCGCTCAGGCATGGCGGTCACGGGCCAGAGACTGGTTCCTGCTTATTTATGATGTTCTGAACTATAGGGCTGCCATCTAGGCGTGTTCAGCATAATTAATGTAATCAATATTGTAATACCGGTATATCAATATAGTAATATTTATTACCCTTATTACATTGATTCACTGTATATTGCAACTTGGAATATAATATAATATTATTTTATTAAAAACTATATGTGCAAAATGACTTTAAGGTGAAACATAATTAATATAAACATAATAAACACAATACTTTGCCGTATTCTCCTAACTTCACTCACATTTAGAACTTTATAACAAACTAACTGTGCCCGGCGGTTTCACCGTTATAAATTTCAACACCCTATTTCACCCCCTTAGGGGATGAATTTTAAAAATCTTAGCGGATGCTTACGTCATAATATCTACCTGCATGCAAAATTTCAGCCCGATCCGTCCAGTGGTATGGGCTGTGCGTTGATAGATGGCTATGTCACCTTTGAGTTTTATTTATATAGATAATCGGATCTAATTATTAAATTCGTTATGATATTTGAAAAACGATATTCCTCAAGTCGTTGCTAAGTTATTTAACTTGGCGATAACTTATCTAATTGAATAGTTTAATTTTTCTTAGCGTATAGAGCCCGGGTTCCTATCCTGAGGTAATAATTAATTCCAGTAGGTACATCAAGTTTCAGAAAAGCCCACCTCATAAACTAAATTAACAATCATTCTGATTCTTAATATGACGCTCCTGTCATCCCAAATTAAAAAAATAAAATATAAATTAATTATTTATTTTGTTTTTCATAATGTTCTCCTTCAATTTAAGCTATCGAGTTTCTGTTCTCTAATGAACTTTATTTTTCTAATGCGGAGCTCATTATATTTAATTTCTGTCAATTAAAACAAAATATTACATGAAAATATTTATGATGATAAATAATTAATTGTTATAAAAGTAGGAAATAGGACATAAAATGCGCATTTCTGTATGGCGCGGCGAGGTAACTCACACAGACAGCTATCACGTTTCTTGCGGTGTGTAAGTAGCCGGTGGCCCATGGAGGGCGGAGGGGAAGGAGGGCAACACATCTGTCTAGCCTCTCTCCTGTTTCACTTATCTACTATACTGACTGGTAAAGTTCCTGTTCTTAGTAACAAAATTAGTTTAATCCCATTATCATAAACCTCGTCCAGCATTAAAAGTGTTTTTTCCCGCAATTTCGTACTTGGAAGTTGGCAAGCCTAATGTAACTACCCTATATAATATGTATATTGTGGCTAAACATAAGCCTCCGCATTGTAGAACTAGTCGCAATTACTTCTTTATGGCACAAGGAGGCAAGCGAGATATCGGAGCCATTTTAATAAATACAATATATAGATGCATTGCCCTCCGTTCTTCTCTTCCTTCCATGGGCTACCGGCTACTTACACACTGCACGAAACGCGACAGACCAGCTGTCACGCCCGTTTCGTGGAAGCGGGAGATGCATGCGCGCATGGCGTTACTGCTTACTAAACAGCCTTTTTGTAAACGTGAGTAATATGGCGCCGATCCGTCTGCGATATAATATACATTAGGAACTAGAATACAACTTACTTTGTATCCCGAAAATAATGGTTTTCCTATGATAGATTAGGTGAAATTCTTGTCTAATGTTGAGGAGTAAAGCGTTGTTGATATCCATCTTCTTAGAGCCACGGCACACACGCTACTTCGGGTATCGGCGACTTAGACACTTTTCAGAATCTGAATGCAGCGACCAGACGTTCCCCAGTTCCCCACCCACATTTAAAATCGTCGAACTCGGCGATTTAGTCGCAGAGCGACTGCTAGTGTTACGTATCGAACATCGGATTATTCGGTCGCTAAATCGCGTGATTCCGATAGGTACCGCGACTGAACGCAGAGAGTCGCTCAATCGTGATGCCGTCACTAAAGCCTTGTTCGCATTGGTCGAGTAGTTTAGTCGAGTAGCGAGTAATTTAGTAGCTAAACGTGTCTGAACACCAATAATTTAGTCAAGTAATCAGTCAAGTCGATAGATTTCACTCTATTTTTTCGAGCGAGTAGCACCCCCCACCATGCATCCGCGCTCACTCGATCACCGGCGTTGTTCATCTTGCTGATCTCAAATTACTTATGAACTGTACTCGCTCAAGGTGCGAACAATATTTGGTCGAGTCGAGTAGTTTAGCTACTAAATCGACACTCTACTAGACTAAATTACTCTACCATTGCGAACCAGGCTTAAATAGCGATATCGATAAACTCCGATACCGCGACTGACCGCAACCTCTAGTTATCGGTCCCAATAATTCCAGCGGAACTCCTGAGATATAACACCTGTACAGCTACGACTGACCTGGCCTCCCGTATGGCGTCCACCCAGTGGACGCAGTCGATCTCGGACGCCGCCCGCAGCTCGTACTGGCGCTGGCTGTCGCGCCGGTACGAGATGGTGAAGCAGAACTGTGGACAACGGGCTGATGATGACGACGCCGACATTTGTAGGTAAACTACTATAGTGACGTTAGGACAGGGAAAAATTTTACGTCAGGAACATGGTACGTTGAGACGAAATCCACCCTCTAGTGTGTACTACTAAATATAGGTCATTGTTACCTGATAGTAATAGTTTTCACATCTATCGTTTATCTCTATTGCTGCCTGTTGATTTTTTAACGGACTGGACTCACCACTTAATTACACCGCTGCTAGGTACCCCCGCTTCCAGGATCGGTAAGGGTCAACTCACACCAAAAGCGCGGCGAAGGGCAGCGAAGCGGAGCACAGTTTATGTGTCATATGAATTTCAACTTTATAATAATTACTTTATTACTTATTATCGCATGAGAAACTCGAACGAGACGCGCGGATTCCCGCGACTGCTCGAGAAGTCGCTGGAATTCTCCAGAAGTCGCGAGAATTCGATCATAAGTACTATTGTAATGAAAATAAAGTTTAAATTCACATGACTCTGAAAGTGCGCTCCGCTTCGCTGCCCTTCGCCGCTCTTTCGGTGTGAGTTGACCCTAACGGGTCCAGTCGCGGGTAGGACCAGGAAGTGCTTGAGCTTTTAGGATATACCTTATATATCTTCCACGTCTTTTTGCCTGTGTCTTGTGCGGCTTTAACGCAAAAACTACTGAACGGATTTTGAGGAAAGTTTTTTTGTTACATAGGTATTAATTAGTGCTCTTTAACATTTAGGCTATAACTTATTAATATATGTATATAATGAAAAATTTTAAAATACACAATTTTAGGGCAAAATAACGGATTGACAATTCCGTCACATAACTTTACACGTTACCATGACAACATATTTCCAATAATGACACGATAACGGCGGTCGGGTCCGAATAGTAATTTAATAAGAATAATAAGATTCTAATCGCTAAAGTAGCAATGGGCAGAGCACACGGCTCGCCGAACCGACAGCCGCTGGGGAAAAAAGGTTTCGCGAGTGGCGGCCTCGCGCCGAAAAGTGCAGTGGACCAATGACCTGGGCAAACTTGTGGGGAGCTGCTAGATGCAAGCTTATGACCGTGACCTGTAGCGCTCTCTGGGGGAGACTCACGTCCAGCAGTAGAAGACGAGAATTTAAAGTCGGTAAGTTGGCAGTGTTACACCCGTACACATTAAGCCGTTCGTACGGTCGTGTCGATCACTGATGCGATCCGGATGCGAAAGAGGCAACAGAGAATGGACTTGTGTTTAGGCTTGCCAACTTCTAATTACGAATTTGCAGAAAATAATGATTTCAAGTGCGGGACACAATCGGGACCCAACTTGTGAAGGGCGACTGTTGTAATTTAGTCGAGGGAATAGCGAATGAGCTTTTTTAGGTCGCGAGGTATACTACGACATACAAAATATTAACACGTTGTCATAAGGTTATGTCTAAATAAGTATTTTTTGCCTGGCCTATCATTTGGTGGGCCGGCTATCGGCTATCTAAGTGGACGCATTGAATAGGGACTCAGAAGCAGGACGGTTGGAAAGCCTAGGTACTTGTGTCTGGACGCCTAAATTTTAAAAATGTCCTACGCCGTAGGACGTAGGAAGTAGTCTCGAGATATAAAGATTTTATTTTATTCTTTGACGAAGATGGTCACCGTAACCTAAATTGGCCTACGACATTATAGCATGTTGCGTGACTGTGTTGTGTCATTTAGATAGCTAATTTGGCTATTATTACTATAGTGAATGTAAGTTTTTTTGTTATGTTAGGGCACTTTTAGTATTAAAATATTTGTATGGAAGAGCGAGATGACAAATATTGTTTTATGTTCTAGGACAAGACTTTTTTTGTTAACGCATTTACTTACGCTACCCAGGAGGCCGGGTGGCTCATCCGGTACAGTGTCGGGCTCGGCAACTGGGTTGCCGCTACCGGAGCCTTTAGCCTCAATAATTGAAGGGTCCCGGATCTACAAACAACACGATCCCTCCAGTGACAGGATGGCCTCGGTGAAAAGGTCAGCTGTCTCCTTGGGAATTGTACGGCTGCCTCTGAACAGTCCCTATTACGATGTGGAATCGCGCAATGGGGTCATGTTCCCATCCTGCCCCCGGTTCCAATACTCCAAAGGAGCACGCCATCGATTTGTCCAATCGTACCCGCCAGTCGTCCTATTCCACACCGCCATTATTATAACTAAATAATTTTTTCATGTCATTTATTACGATTGATGACAACTTGGATCGGCTAGTCCTTCTAATATTATAAACGCGAAAGTTTGTATGTTTGTTTGTTACTTCTCCACGCAAAAATTGCTGAACCCATTTTCATAAAATTTGGCACTCACATAGAGAGTAATTTGGATTAACACACAGGATATTTTTTATCCCGAAAAAATGTTCCTATGGGATGCCATAGAATGATTTCTATTTACACTGGATCGAAATTTACGAGGGTGAAACCGCGGGGCGCAGCTGGTATCTTATAAGTACCTACGCTTCGTATAAAAGCAGTCCATATAGCAAAAAAATATCATGCAGAGTAAATTCTCAAAAAAGAACTTGTTCAGCTGACAGTAGGTACCTACACTATTTACTCTGTGTATTGATGAATATAATCTAGATTCTAATCTAGAGATAGCGCCAGTAATGACGGCATTATGTTGGCTAATGGTGACCAAATAATCATCATCAGAGTTACGTCATATGGTCTAAGTGGATTAAAGCAAAACCTTCCTCATTTTCAAAGGAAAAGGGATGGATACAATCGGAACCTTTTGATAGCTATTACTACGCCCACAATCATCCACAATTTTTTTTACTTTGCTTTGCTAGTCCACCACTCGTTCCCATCGCTACTACTCCTGTATTAGGATCGACAGCGGCAACCACACTTTACCCTTTGATATACTCGCAAGGAGCCCGAGGGAACAGCTAAATATGTCTTGGGACCCTCAACGAATTTAACCAGAAGAAAGTAGGAGGAGTAGGAAGTAATTCCAATTTCCCTCAACAACATACTATGCAGATCAGGGACTCGAAAACACCTTTACAAAGGTAACATTTTCATAAGGGTTACCCATTCAATCTGCTACTATATTATTTCTGTAACCCTCATAATTTTTCTGTTTTACCAATTGAAACTGTTTCGACGTTTTTCTATGTAAGTGTAAGTATACTCAGTACACACACAAGCACAGCCAGGAACTAGGGTTGCCCACTCAGATGATCAGAAATCCGGGAGAACTAAAGAAAAGGTCATGAAGATGGTCGGAAGGCATTTTCGACATTATGAGATTAAAATAATTAAATTTTGCCACGGCCCGCCGGGGATGCAACTTGCACGCCGCCCGCCACTTGCCAGTTCAGGAGATTTTACCCGCGTTCTGGGAACTTTTAATCTAGGGGATTTTAAATCTAGGTCCTATTTCCGGGATAATCCCGGAATTCCGGGAGAGTTGGCCACCCTAGCAGGAAGGCGCGCGATTGGCAGAGCGTACGTGCGCCTGTAAGTTGTAACCATTAAAAATACTTACAAACAGGTTTACGTAACAGCAGTTTCAAAGGGTTACACTTTTATATCCGTTACACATAAAAGCAGAAATGTAAAAAGTGTTTAGAACACTAGATTGGATACCAGTAAAGTCCCTGATGCAGATACGCCGGTGTCGTGTAAGCGAGAGGTACCTCCACACGCTTGCACTAAGATACATACGGAGGCGTTCCGGTCGAGCGGCGACTTGGAGAGGCGCTCGCAGTAGGAGCCCTCCAGGAGCAGCACGCCCGTGGGCCGCGTGTTGTTCTCCGACTCGTAGTACAGCAGGAGGTTCTGTGGGAGAGAGACGGAACATGACTCTCTCACACTAACAACAACAACTACAGATCGTGAAAACAGAGTTCCACATATCCTTACATATTTGTCTTGCTGCCTTTCTTTCTTTTTCTTTTTTTTTGGTATAAGGGGGCAAACGAGCAGTAGGAGCTATTTTCATGGCTACCGACGGCCATAGACATCCACATAGGGGTTATACAGATGCGCTGCGTCATTTCGTCCTCCTCCCTCCATAGGCCACAGGTACTTGCACACCACACGAAACGCGACAGCACAGCTGTCACTTTACGCCGGTCTCGTGTAAGACAGACAATCAATTGTGAAGACTGATGAATTTGATCATGGTACCTTAGACTTGGTCTGCTCCTGTACCTCCTACATTCGCATTACATCTGCCATCCAAAAATATTTTTTAATGAATTATTTTTCACACCGTGCGCCTCAAAACGTTTTTAAGTAATATCTGTGGACTGATAACACTAGGTTAGTCGAGCCCCGTGGTAAGTACCGTAAGGACTTGCATTACGGCTACTATGGATAATATATTTAAGATTTTTTAAATTTAAATACATATATACATAGATAAGCATCCATGACCTGGGCGGGATTCGAACCCGCGACCTCTGACTTTGCTAACCCGAGTCGTTACCACTACGCCAGCTAGTCGTTTTTTAAGTGGTGATAATCCTCCAGTAGTTGTGACTGGTGCGAGCGCCGCCTGTGATGATACGCACCTGGTACAGTATGAACCAGCGCAGCTGCCACTTGGAGTTGTCTGACGTTCGCTTGTGCAGGTAACCGGCCTGGAACAAAACTGGTGTAAAAATCAACGCATTTTTTTTTATAGGGGAAAACGAGAAATCTGAGCCTTTTGATGACTACCGACGCCCATGGACATTCGCATGATTACGCCGATGCGTTGCCATCCTATCATCCCCCCCACCCCAATGGGCCACGGGCTACTCACAAACCGCACGAAACCCGACAGCGACGCTGTCACTTTACGCCGGTATCAAGTGAGCTAGAGGCACTTCCCCGGTCGTGCCGGCCCAATTCCGTTGCACAGGAGGATCTAGTGTCATGCACCATGCATGGCACAACCTCCTCCTATGCAGTATGGCACTACCTCTTCCAAAATTGTTTTCCATTTAAGTACTTCCGTACCCAAAGAATGCCAGCGGAGCCAGGATGTGGCAGACAGACAGACAACGGAGGTCTACCCTGCCTATCCGTCAGTTATCTTGAACCGTAAGAGACACAAACATAAAAAAGTGTATATTGCTATTAATTTTGGCAATAACAACAAATACTAAACATTAAGGAAAGGTAAAACACGAGTCCTCATCACGTTTTCATCTTCCGAGTCTCTGGGATAAACAAATTTCGTTCTTATGGGCTATAACGGCAAACTGAATGCAAATCTTATGCACCTATCTTCGATTTCCACAGTTCGCACCTTATAATTCAAAACCAGATTTTGAGCCATACTGCATAGACTAAATAAAAAGTATTTATTTAGTCTATGCCATACTGAGCAATAGTTTTTTATGTCAATGTTTTTACACCTTGGGTTACATTATTGCAATTTTATTGGGTTCCCTATTTTTTTAGGAAAATGTAATGTAGCCTATGTCACTCAGTAAAGATGCAGCTTTTTATTGGTGAAAGAGTTTTTAAAATCGGTCTAGTAGTTTTTGTGAAAACATTACAAACATACATACAGAAATACAAATATTTCCTCCTTAAATAATATTGGTGTACGGATACGAACAGTGAAATAAAGTAATGAAATGAAATGAAAAAGTTTTTATTCAAAATAGAATTACAGGAATTACTTTTTGAACGTCAACAATTAAATATCACCGGTTCAACCCTAGCCCTGTCCTGAGAAGAACCGGCGAAACAAACTCAGCTCAGTATAGTTGTGAAATGAAGGGTACCTGCGAGTGGTCGTACTGCGCCCGGTCCGACAGCGCCAGCAGCTGCCCGTCATTGACGCGGATGGCGCGCTGTATCTTCGGACTCAGCATGGTTATGTCTGCGAACATAACACAAACATACATACGTTTATACTACAAGGGGTCAGAGTATTGTCTTGACTAACGCCCTTAAATGTGCACACAAACTGAATTCATAAAGCATCAGTCAATCGCACAATAATAGTTCGCTATGCAGTGATCGGTGCCGCGATCGCCGTAGGGTCACCACTCCGCCTCTAGAACGCCAAAGATAAAATCCAGGGCCCAATCTAGGTGAGGCAAATCGGGCAATTGCCCGGGGCGGCAAGATTGAGGGGCGGCAAAATTAAGGGAAAATTTGTCTTTTTATAGATTGAAATAACACCATCTACGGAATAACGCATGGGTAAAACGCGGCAAACATTTTTTGCCTGGAGCGGCGAAATAGCTGGATCGGGTCCTGATACCTCCTTCATGCGAGACGGGAGTACCTACCTATGTGTAATTGTACCACTAAAATAAGTTACACCGATGATAAAATATTTCAGCCAATCACCAGGCAATATTTTTGCACGGGAAATTCTTTATTCGCCATTGGCCAAATGTGAGCTGGCTCTATTGGCATTCGTCAGTTGCTTAGCCCAACGTCCGCTATCATAGGCTGTCATTCTACAAACGTCAAAAGTCATGCAGCATGAGCTCACGTCTTATTATATTTTAAGCCTTATGAGTTGTGGAATAAGGTTTTTATTGAAGTGGCATTATAAATCTGATTAGATCGGCCTACGTTGCACTCTTCTCCGTCAAAGACGAAAGCCGATGTAACTTATTGTCGTGGTCGAATTATACCTAAACGTAACGTCATATTTCGTGGTGACGCGTCGTTTAATAACAAAATTGCCTGCATCATCAAATGTTTCACATCAAATACTAGGTACGTTGGTAAGGGTTTTTTTTAAACACCAGAAACCTCTTAGATATAGACAGCTAGAATCATTTCCAACAACATTTGTTCTACGACTTGACGATTTGACAAAACTCAATAAATTAACTTATAATTATTTTTTTATGTTTTTAATACACTGTGATGGTATTTGTAAGACCCGCGCGGTCGGCGCATGTGAACAGCTTGTAGAGTGTAGACCCCCGACACTCCTCGCATTTTCCGGCCGCAGGCGTCACGAATGTGCTGACGCGATGCACTTATAACGCTCGGGTGAATAAATTAAAATCACGTTTATTTTTGTGTGAAAAATAAAACAGCGAATTATGAAAAGTCGAAGGTATTAGCTATTTATATCTAAGATCTTACTGGTGTATTAAAAATAATCCTGCTTATCCCGTGCAAACTCAGGGCATCCGTAAATAGTTTATATATTGCACTAGGGGTAGGACAGCCTTTTGGTGATTGGCGACGCCATGACTAATGATTTTGCAATACCGTTGCTATACTTTCCTAATATCCATCCACTGGAAAACTTCACGAAAGGCAACTGCATCGTCATCAGCTCACGCATCTACCATGTGCCGTACCGCCCAGCACTGCAAGGCTAATTCGGTGAAAAAGTGCCCACGACAAGAGCTTGTAAACATGGCTCTACTCTCGCGTATGGTGCGGTAAGTGAAAGTCCAGAGAGCATAATGAGGAAGTCATTTATGCTAAGATGATATAGGCACGATAATGTTCCTCCAACGCCTATGAAAAAAATTTGCACTTTAATGTTAGAACGAGTACAGCGTAAATTTGCTAGATATTTCGAACTATATGGATACTATCCCTATCGTTACCCCTCGCGTTTTGTGCAGGGTATGGATGCATTAGAGTTGAGGCGAAACTGCGCTCTCACGCTACATTATTATTTATTGATAAATAGTAAAATGGACAATCCCTTGGCACTCTGTGGACTGTGGGCACCGCGCCGTGATGTGTCGAGGCGCTCTCGGCCGCTGTTCGCGGTGGAGGCGGTACGGACGCGCGCGGCACTCAATATATTAAATAAATTCTTAACATCAGATTCCACTGTCGATATTTGTTAAGGTCTATTCCAAATATTTTGAAAACATAGTTGATAATTAAAAAAAATATATAATTGTTTATTGATGTACAGATTTATTTTATTCCGCGTATGTGATGGCTATATTATAGCAGTAAAACAAGTTTTTTTTTAAATTGAAATAAATGAATGAATATTACTTTATAATAGTCAACACGACTGGAGAACTTTTGACCTTTAGAAACTAAGCACAAAAACCTTTTTACACTTCATCTGACAGCCCGCCAAACGCTCGGAAATACAGAATTGTATGTAGTTACGTTATTTTGCCGCCTTTTTATTGCATTGTATCTGAGGTCGTGTTTTCCTTTTTTATACGACTTTCAACAGAAAGCTATCATATCAATTCGCCTATATTCTTTGTATGTAAATTGTGAATTTCTTTTTACATGTGCCCCTAAAGTGAACAGTGCCTTTATTCTTGCTTTTTCAGCTATATTCGTCAACTAGCTGCGCCCCGCGGTTTCACCCGCGTAAATTTCGATCCCGTGGAAAATAGAAAATCATCCCATAGCATCCCATAGGAATATTTTGGGATAAAACTATCCTATGTGTTAATCCGTGTTACTTTCTATGTGAGTGCCAAATTTCATGAAAATCGGTTCAGCAGCTTTTGTGTGAAGGAGTAATATACAAACAAACAAACTTTCTCATTTATAATATTAGTAGAATATATATTTTGTATAACGTATAATAACAGATGCTGTTATTGGCAAATTGCATATTGTGCATGAAATTGGTACTGTTATCATAAATACTTAATTTTATAAAGCTGAAGAGTTTCTTTGTTTAATTGAAAGCGATAAACTCAGGACTACTCACATTTGAATAACTCTTTCAGTGTTAGATAAATATATTTAATAATAATTAGTGTTATTTATGTGTGATATTCAGCACCGAATTCCAGAAAGTCAATATTTTCTGCGATAGCTTTGCTTTAGTGTTATTTTTTTTTATAATTTACTGTATTTATTAAGTTTCAGATTTTATCTTGATTTTTTTCACTTCCTAAGTCCTAGCTAAATAATATAAATATTTAAATACTAATTATGATTTTTTAATTTAACCTAAGTCACATCTATGAATACATAGAAATGAATGTTTTTATGTATGTCCTTTATATAATCGCAAACTATGCATTTGATCATCTGATGATCTTTAGCAAAGTTATTGTACATGAGCCCACGAAGGTTTCTGACGTGGTAGGACCAATTGACAGATGGCGCCACTGTTTTCAAACGTTCAAACTTACCTATCAATAAAATGACTCAAAATGAATTGAATATTTGTGTACCGATTCTGTTTCCTTCTTTATTTTAGTTTATGGAGTACCAACATTTTCAGGGTCACACAACAGGTTGAATTATAAAAAGATAATAGGTAAATTAAATCACAATGTGACTGCAAAACACTACACTAAAAGTTGACAAGACGAAGGAGGCTTGCTTGCTCCTATCGCATTATACCAACCATGCGACATTATTACGTTAGCATCGACTAATAATATTATCTATGTAATTTTTCATAATTAATAATAATGTTGATAGACTAATTAATGTTAAATTTAGTTTATTTTCAACGTTACAGTGTATTTTTTTAATCAGTATTTTTTTCTTAAAAAACAATTGTTTTTTTTTTTTTTAAGTGTCTAATATAATAGTTTAGTAGATCGAAAACAAAAAGTAGCCGAAAATATTTGATTGAAAGATTGTTTCACTAATACCATAATAATAATAATAATACCACATTAATAATATAAGTAAGTACCAACTGACAGTTCGAAAGGCAACAAATATGACAACAGTCTAAAGGTATTCGCACATTATAACGACTCCACGCCGACTCGACTCCAACTCAACTCGACGTATCGCATTCAGACGTAAGCTCTATATTGTGATTAGTCAACAGATTGGTTACAGTCAATAGCTGGACAAATTTCAAATTACATTAGAATAATTTATGAAAATAGTCGTGGTATGCACTGTGTTCTCTCCACCTAGCCCTTCAGGAAATTGGCGCGATATGTTGTTGGAATTATTATAATTTATGAAAGAAACATGAATACGCATATCCAATTTGAGGGTTGCTATCGATTTACCTGATGATTTTCTATTTTTCACCTCGATATTTCCACCATAGACTTAATAAAAAGTATAAGTCTATGATTTCCACGGTATCGAAATTTACGCGGGAGAAACCGCGGGGCGCAACTAGTATACATAACTATAAATTGTGTTTTTATTCAAGTACGACTTGGAATACCTAAGTATGTATTTGCGTTCATCATAATCAATAATGTACTAGAACATTAATAATATCTTTATATCGCTTGATGCTTATTTAGTAAGCACCTTTCTATCTACCTGGTACAGATATATATAGAATGTTTTATTTTTTGGTAGGTAAAATCGTGCGACAATGTTGTTTTATACGAACTTAATTATTTACGTATTTGATTACCTAATAATACTTACTGTTTGAGTTTGAGGATTAAATCCAGAGGGCAGTAACTAGACGCATCTCCATCATATAAACTACTTTAATATATTCATCTTTATACGTATAAAGTACATTTTCAAAGTTTGAAGACACAATAGTATTATATCACGTTACATAATTCAACAAGTAGAGATTTAGAAACATTAACAACAGTAAAAGATTGCAATCAAACTGTTATTGACTAAATAGCCAAGCTTGCAAACGCCTGTTGAGTTTAAACGCGCAACCGGTGAAATTCTACTTTAGAGGTTTTGGTAAGATAAAAAGTTGAGGCGCTTGTGAGTAATAGGCGTATTAATTAATGATTTTTCGTTTATGCGTGTTATTATAGCAAAATAAGCATTGCTGTGGTGTTTTTTTGTGCTCGGCCGGATCCGCGAGGTGCGGGCCAGTGTGCAGCGACAGTTTGACTGCCGGGCAAGCACCTGTTAGCTGGATCGACCCTCGCGCGCATGCGCGTCGCCAGTGACGTAGGAAACTCGCCACAGAGCTGAGCATCTGTAGATGTGGCACTTCTGCGTTTCATTTAATTACTTTTAAGTCGTCGAATGAAAACATTTCTCGTAAATAGAAAATTTGGCAGAATAAACTTTTCGTTTAACGTTTGTCTTGTTTTTAATAATATTATCTTTCTTTTAACCTTTTCCCTTCTATATGTATATCCAGATAGCTCGAACTTGAAAATAATATGTATTAGATAGTAAAATGTCCCGCCACTCAGTCGTAGCCCGCCTCGTGTCCCAATCCACGCAGCCTGCCCGCCTACCCTTAAACCACAATAAAAAAGACCTTGGCAGCAACGAAGCATTGAAGAGCGCATTAGTTACCTACTGTATTGCATTCAAATTCGTAAAAATACAGAATTTTAAACCATTTAAATAAATTCCTCCCATTATAATAAAATCGTAATATTCATTTAATTCGCAAAAATGGCGCAATGCAGTACGATTTTATCGCAGAGTCGACTTAAATTATCGCTGCCATGTCTGGCCCTCCCTAGGTGCACATTCTGTATCACAGTAGCTACAGCTCTCGCTCAGAGCAAATTTGCTCTGCAGCACTAAACTTATCTCTGACCTTTAGCGCATTAATGTACGTTTATAATGTAAAAAATAAGGCAAGTATCGATTAAACACGATTCTAAAGGGACCTTAGTAAGAGGTAGTGCCACACTGCATGCTTGCATGCAGTCGAATTGGGCCGGCACGACCGGGGAGGTACCTCTCGCTTACACGAGACCGGCGTAAAGTGACAGCTGTGCTGTCGCGTTTCGTGCGGTGTGTAAGTAGCCGGTGGCCCATGGAGGTAGGAGGAGAAAGGAGGGCAGCGCATCTGTATAGCCTCTATGCGGATGTTTGTGGGCGTCGGTAGTCATGAAAATGGCTCCGACTGCTCGTTTGCCCTCCTATACCAAAAAAAAAAAAAAAAAAAAAACCTTGAACTGCTGGATAAGTGTTGGCTGGTCGGCAACGAGTGTGAGCACGCAGCTGTCCTTTAGTCTGCTGACATATCACGCCCTCCGTATTTCCAGACCTATATGACTTCAAGAAAATAGCAAACTCTCATCTTGAAGTCGTTAACGCAACTGCAGTACCCCTGGTGTTGCAGCTGTCTGTCGGAAATTACCTTCAGTTCGGTTACCGACTGCTCGTTTGCCGCCGTCACTATATAAAAAAACACCACCGTGGTGGGAATATCCCTACTAATATAATAAATGGGAACGTAAGGTTGTCTGTTACGCTTTCACGCCACTACTCAACCGGTCATCATGAAATTGACATGACATAATTAGAAAGGACATAGATACATTTAATAAAATTAACGGACGCGAGCGAAGCTGCGGGTAAAAGCTAATACTATGTATATTTTTCTTTAGACCCATAAACGTACCGCGCGGCCATACCCTGAAGACATCCGAGATGATAAATTAAATATATCTATTTAATATTTTATTTTAGTAGGTACATAATCACACTAATAAAATGTGAAATTTTGTTTGTTTGGATGCTTAGATGTTTGTATGTCTATTGACGGACGCCGAATCTACTAAACGGATTTTGATAAAATTTGTTTTACAGATAGCTATTCAATAGTTTCGGAAAAAAATACTGTGACATACTGACGGACAGACGGACGAACGGACAGACAGACAGATATGACGAATCTATAAGGTAATCCTAAAATGACTACATATTCATAACAGCGGCATTTAATAAAAATAATTTTAAACTCGAGAAACGTATATTTTAAATAAGTACATATATTTTTAAGCATACGTTTACACACAGTAAACTGGCTATAACGTCACCGGCCCAGGTCTCAAGTTAGGTAGCACGTGTAGTAGGAACAAATAACGCTCAGGTACAGAGGGTTTTACCACCGAGGATGAAAACGATAAGACTACATTTATTGCTTACTTTGAAGCGCGTTGCATTGCAGTCAATTCGAACCGACACGACTGGGCAGGTTGTCTCATAAAACAGCGGTAATAGTCTTTCTGCGGATTGCGGCACCACTGGGGACCTTCCTTGACGTGAGGCCTAATCTCGCTTACCTACACGATACAGGCGTAAAGTGACAGCTGTAGTGGGCTGTACTGTCGCTTTAGGCTGCGGCCTGGGCGCTCGCGTCTTAAGCGTATTAGGATGGGGATTGGACGCCCGTGTCTAAAGCGTATTAGACTGGGGCCTGGACGCACGTGTCTAAAGCGTATTAGGCTACGGCCTGGACGCACGTGTCTAAAGCGTATTAGGCTGCGGCCTCGACGCACGTGTCTAAAGCGTATTAGGCTGCGGCCTCGACGCACGTGTCTAAAGCGTATTAGACTGGGACCTGGACGCACGTGTCTAAAGCGTATGAGGATGCGGCCTGGACGCACGTGTCTGAAGCGTATTAGGCTGGGGCCTGGACGCACGTGTCTAAAGCGTATTAGGATGCGGCCTCGACGCACGTGTCTAAAGCGTATTAGGATGCGGCCTCGACGCACGTGTCTGGAGATTATTAGACTGGGGCCTGGACGCACGTGTCTGAAGCGTATTAGACTGCGGCCTGGACGCACGTGTCTAAAGCGTATTAGGATGCGGCCTCGACACACGTGTCTAAAGCGTATTAGGCTGCGGCCTGGACGCACGTGTCTAAAGCGTATTAGGCTGCGGCCTGGACGCACGTGTCTAAAGCGTATTAGGATGCGGCCTCGACGCACGTGTCTAAAGCGTATTAGGATGCGGCCTGGACGCACGTGTCTAAAGCGTATTAGGCTGCGGCCTGGACGCACGTGTCTTAAGCGTATTAGACTGGGGCCTGGAAGCACGTGTCTAAAGCGTATTAGGATGCGGCCTCGACGCACGTGTCTGAAGCGTATTAGGCTGGGGCCTGGACGCACGTGTCTAAAGCGTATTAGACTGGGGCCTGGACGCACGTGTCTAAAGCGTATTAGACTGGGGCCTGGACGCACGTGTCTAAAGCGTATTAGGCTGCGGCCTGGACGCACGAGTTTAAAGTGTCTAACGCCTGTTGATGAATGGCATACATTTGTATGGAGATGTTCACGACGACAGCGCAGTGAGAACCACCGCACCGCCCGCACCTCCCACTTTAAACGCTGCCGTCCAGGACGCCTTACGCCGTAAGTAGCTGGTAGCCGAAAAGAAGGCGGCGCATCTGTATAAAATCTATGATGAATATGGGCCTCGGTAGTCATGAAAATGTGTCCAACTGCTCGTTTGCTTCCTTATACAATAAAAACTGGCCAAGTGCGAGCCGGGCTCGCGCATGTGGGTTTCGTAACATTAGGTATGGTAAGAATAACTTGGTTTTTCATAACGTTTGTATGAACGACAAAGTTGTATTTGTGTTTTTTGAAAATGTATTATTTCTTAAAAACTAATAATGATATCTCGCTCAAACCAATTTTCGTTGAAAATTTAAACTAAGATCTACAGCATATATATTTGTTTTTCATTTCTCACTCTCTTATTTTATAAGTTAGAGAGGGGGGACACTTATTTTTTTACTTTGGAAGCGTGTATCTTACAAACGATTGGTTTTGACTTTGAGAACGAATCTGTACGGATATCGAATATGCTACGCTCTATTGCCCTCTGACAAATCTTGACTTTGGACTTCTGAACCTAGGTCAGAGACCATGTCTGCGCACCGTTGGTTAGGACGCACAGGATGCACATGTCGATGAGTTTGTTTTAGTGACATAGGAAGGTCGCCCCTCATGTACGCTTCCATGGACCAGTAGCTCTTCCAGGCATTGTCGATCCGGCGGCCGATTTCTCGATCGTGCCTGTTTTCGAAGCTAGCTAACTGGCCCAGGTAGACATTAGACATACTCGTCGATGTATTATATGATCTGCCCGTCTACTTCGACCTTACGTTTCGTGATGTTTGACATTAACTTGGTCTTAGTCCGATTCATCTGAAGTCCAACCACAAGACTTGCCGTACTCAGTTCCTGTAGCATCTCCTGGACTTCATGTGCTGTGAGAGTAAAAAGGACAACGTCATCTGCGCAACGCAAATTTGTGACGCGTTTGCCATCGATATCGATGCTTTTTGTTGTCCAGGACTCGGACAGGGTCTTAAATACCTTCTGGAAGACCAAATTAAACAGTATCGGTGAGAGAGGGTCGCCCTGTTTGACTCATTCTTAAATTTTAAATGTTGGTCCTGTATTGTCGAGTGTGTTGTTATTTAATTTTATAATACTTTATAAAGTTATTTATTAGTCTACTTCATGTACCTATATAATATTGTATTAAATTTAAAATTATACATTGTGATTTTTATAAGATTTTTAAACCGATGTAAGTAATTATTGGTTTGAACGAGATATCATTACCTACGTATTAGTTTTTAAGAAATAACACATTTTAAAAATATGTTATAATAATTATATGTTGCAGGAGTTAACAGTGGAATGTGTTGAAACAAACTTGCTATTGGATGGGCCAATAACTATCTTAAATTTCAAATATCTTTATATATTTTATCTTTGTTTTATATATAAAAATTAATTGCTGTTCGTTACACTCACTAAAACTCGAGAACGGCTAAACCGATTTGGCTAATTTTGATTTTGAATTAATAAACAAACCAAATATAGCCGCTGAAGGCACTGGGGAAACTTCCAATGTGTAGGCATGCGTAAATGTATTCCGTTGCGTCAACAAAAAAAAGGTGAAGTAAGAGGTTCAATAATTAATTCGGCTACATAACATTACACGTTACCATGACAACATATTTTCCAACTAGTAATATTTTAAATTTCATTTAAGTTTATCTATAACTTTTGCGTTTCTTTTCTTTTTTTAAAGATTTAGTTTCAAGATTTAAAATGCAAGATGGAAGTGTCAATGTCAATTTGTCATTTGTTGTGACTGTCAAACTGCAAACGTCAAACTTCAAAGTGGAAAAATTACTGAAAATGCTCTAAAAATATGAGTGATAATTCATAACAACAATCGAAAAGTTATTTATTATTCAACTTCATGTTCCCGTTATAATCACTTGTATTTACGCTACCAGTTAGACGTATAAAAATCTATCAACCGGCTTTTATGTTATGATTATTTCGAATCAATAGCCATGGCTTCAGGATCTAAGAATGACATTGGAAACAGATTATTGAACATGCGCCTGGATGAAGGAGGGGCTGGAGATGAGCTGCCCCCGCAGAATATGCTGCCTTCAAACCAACAGTCGCGCCAGGGAAGCCATAATGATGAGGAAGTCAGACATCACAATGAAAACATGCCTACTTCCTCCGCGATAGAGAACTTGCAACTGATGAACAACACTGGCGGTCGCCTACACAACTGGCAGGCTACAAAGACGACTGTCAAGGAACGACTTTCTTTTCTTTTCAACAATGAGATACTAGCAGATGTTCACTTCATTGTGGGCAGGGATGCCAACCAACAAATAATACCCGCTCATAAGTTTGTGCTCTCGGTAGGCAGCGCCGTGTTTGATGCCATGTTCAATGGTGTTCTAGCCACTAAATCTGATGAAGTTGAGTTGCCGGATGTAGAGCCTGCGGCCTTCCTCCATTTATTGAAGTTCCTATATTCTGATGAAGTGAGAATTGGTCCAGAAAGTGTCATGACTACTCTCTACACGGCTAAAAAGTATGCTGTAGCAGCTTTGGAGGAACATTGTGTAGATTTTTTAAAAAGTAATTTAGGAACGGACAATGCTTTTCTACTTTTAACCCAAGCGAGGCTCTTTGATGAGCCGCAGCTGGCTGCCTTGTGTTTAGAGATGATTGACAAAAACACAACGGATGCATTGAATGCTGAAGGATTTACGGACATAGATCAGGACACTTTAAATGCTGTTCTGGAAAGGTACATTTTGATTTCTCAATTTAATGAAATTGTTTCATTGTTTTAGTTGATTTAGAATATAATATCTGCATTAAACTATTCAAAACATGTGTAATTTGTCAAAAGAGTTTTATGGTTTTGGTAAGAGTTAGTGCTAGTGCAATGCATGCTGAATCGCACGGCTGAATTGGGCCAGCACAACCGAGGAGATACCTCACACACACAATTTAGTGTGGCTAACATATAATAATAAATAATAAGTGACAGCTAGTCTGTTGTGTTACAAGCAATGTGTGAGTTTCCAGAGGCAGTACATCTGTATGTGTGTGTGTTTATAGGTATTGGTAGTCATCAGTAAGCCTGCTTGTTTGCCCTCCATACAAAAATTGTTAAGTCTGGTCAACTAACTACTAAAGCAAACTTGTCTGCACTGTAGATGCTATTATTAGCATATTTCAATTATTATAAGAGTGGAGTGAGGGAGTTGCTGTTACATCACATGCTTCTGTTTATGGGCATATAAGGTTGTAGGGGCTGCACAAAAGTATTATGGTCTTCATTTTTCTAATATCAACAATGTTTTCCTAGTGGATCCATTTTTATTTCATATTACATAATTATACTTATGTGACTAAACTCTAAAATTCTTCACTGTCTTCCAAAAATTTCAAATGAACTCCATATTTTTAGTGACCTATAGGACTAAACATAATCAACAATGTTTTGATTGCATAAGTCAAATTTGATATGCATATGAAAATGTATTATAACATTCAACATTCCCTCAAGATATATGTATATAATTTGCCAACAGGCTGAAGAACAAAGGTTCATAACATATTGTAATATTATGTACTTTAGTAGTGTTATTGTTACATTGTAACCAAATTAGGCAGGGATCAGGAAAGTACCTCTCACACATACCAGTGTAAAGAGAAGGGCCATGTGATTGTGAGAGTCTGGGGATGAAGAAGGGCAATGCACCAACTTAACGATGCAGATTTATGTTCGGTAGTCACCAAAACAATCAATCTCACAAAAAGATTTTGATGAATATATTTTGATAAAATATAAATAGAGATGGTTATTTCATAAAAGTTCACCTTGAGTATGTTTACAAAATCATTTTGGTTTCTAAACATCTCCATATTGTTTGTTAGTATTACAAATGACATGTGACTGTTAATTTATTTAGTTGTATTTTTTTTGTAGGCCATGAAAATTGCTGCTGTGAACTCAGCCTTGCCAGTAATTGAGTAGGGATCAAGAAGTACCTCTCGCTTACATAACACTGACAAAGTGATAGAATTGTCGTCATATTTGTATGGGTTGTAAGAGGCAGGGCCATTGTAGCATCGCAGCTGATTTGTTGGGACATCTGGGTACCTGTACCTCTAACTCTTATGATACCTACTGTCTTTGTGAACTGAAGTACAGAAATAAATTTTAAATGTTTTTTTAACTGCGTTGCCCAAGTTTCAGATTGTTTACTATTTCTGCATTGTTCTTTTTCTTCAATTGTCACTTCTTACCAAATTTTATAATTTTAACGTCGCTGGGGAAAGCTTTCCCGCCAAATGTCGGTACATATTAAACATTAAAAACATTAATAAAGAAATCGACTATAGCAATTAAGAATGTTGGATCTTAATTTTTGTAATTTTCTTTTTATTGCATTAAAAGTATTAAAATGCTTTAAAAATGCTGTCTCAAAATATTGAATTCCTAAAATCGATCATGAAAAAATAAAGACGGTTGATTTGAGCATTTTAAAGCATTTTTAATACCTTTAATGCAATAAAAAGAAAATCACAAAAATGCAGATCCGACATTTCTATGATCGAAATGTATATTGTGTATGTAACTATCCAATAAATTGGAAAACATACAGTTGTATATTTTGATGTTCATCATTACCACTTATCCGTCCACTGCTAGACTTTGGCTTCTCACACTGTACACCAATCCCTGCCCCTCGTATCAAATTACCTAGTTGTTCTCACCATGATCTTAACATTTCCAGGGACACTCTCCGTATAAGAGAAGCCAAGATATTCGCCGCAGTGCTCCGCTGGTCGGAGGCCGAGTGCCTCCGGCGGCAGCTGCCCGTGACCCCCACCAACCAAAGAACGGTATTGGGACGCGCCTTCCACGCCATAAGGTTCCCCCTCATGTCGGTCGAGGAATTCGCCATGGGACCTGCGCAGTGCGGGCTTCTGGACGATCGGGAGATAGTCCAGCTGTTCTTGTATTTCACGGTGAATCCGAAGCCAAACGTGGGTTTCCTGGACACGCCGCGCTGCTGCATGACGGGGAAGGAGCTGACGGTGAACAGGTTCTCGCAGACGGAGTCGCGGTGGGGCTACAGCGGCACCACCGACCGCATCCGGTTCACGGTCGACCAGAGGATATTCGTCGTCGGCTTCGGGCTGTACGGATCGTATTTCGGGCCGACGGAATACGAGGTCCATTTGCAGGTTGGTCCAATGCCAATTTAGTTTTTTTTTTTTCAACTTTTTCATTTATCACCGCTACTGTGCCCCCAGTGGCTTAACTACAGGGCAAAATGCCACGGGCCCCTAACTGGAAGGGGCCTTTCAACATTTATTATTATAATATTACACACAATAATAAAATGTTTATTCAGTATTCAGCGCCACAAGTTACATTAAATTACTACATATATTGGAGTCTCCTTTTAAATAAGTACATACTTGACAAGAGACCCCGCTCTTATCGGCCCAAGTCTGCTGGATGCATGCAGCGTAGCACTATCTTTTACAAAACCAAAAGACCAGACCAGTCAAGACCTACCCAGCAGTGGAAATCTTCAGGCTACTGAGGCTACTGCTGATGATGATGTCTGATACACCTGGTGAGGCCCGCTGAGTTTGTTTCGCCGATTCTTCTCAGGACAGGGCTAGGGTTAAACCGGCGGTAGATGTAATTATTGACGTTCAAGAAGTAATATTTATAATTCTATTTTGAATAAAAACTTTTTCATTTTCTGTGTCTTCAGATAATCCACCTGGCGACGAAGAAGATCTGCGGCTCGAACACGACGACGTTCTGCTGCGACGGCACCGACGACACCTTCCGCGCCATGTTCAAAGAGCCAGTGGAAATCCTGCCCAACACCTCCTACATCGCCAGCGCCAAACTCAAGGTAACCCCACAGCAGCCAAACTTAAGGTAACCCCACAGCAATCAAACTCAAGGTAACCCCACAGCAGCCGCACTCAAGGTAACCCCACAGCAGCCACACTCAAGGTAACCCCACAGCATCCAAACT
>LUGF01004542.1:182031-196114 GCA_001625245.1 Calycopis cecrops | reverse complement strand
CTGCCATGTTTATGTACAAGTAACCACCGCTCTATCAGAACTTCTCTCGCTGTCTTCTCTTCTCTTCTCCTGTGACGCTTGGACAGTGGAATGTAATTCTGCGGGTGACCAAAGATAAAACAAATACGACGTAAGGCTTGGTTGTGACTTATTTGGCGGTTGTCCTGTCAATAACATGGGGTTGTCGGTTGCTAGGCGACGGGGGCAAGGAGGTTACAATGCTTAATGGCGTTTTATTGTTTGTTCCATAGATTTAGAATGTGAAAAAAATGAAATGAAAATGAAACATATCTTTATTTATCTTTAGTTTACATAAGTAGGTTAGGGGCAGCACCTCCTTTTAAGTAATATAATTAGTTGTAATTTCACATAGTGAGAACAATTCAAAATCAATGCTTTGTTCACTGCTCCGAAGTGTTCATATAAATAGTTGCCGGTGGCCCATGGATATAGGAAAGGACAGATGCGTTGCCCTCGTCTGTATAACTTATATAACTTATGTCTATGGGCGTGGGAAGTCATGAAAATGGTTCCGACTGCTCGTTTGCCCCCATACTCCGTAATGACAATGATACAGTAAGAGGTAGTGCACTGTATTGCAGGCAGTGCGAAGTTAGGCAGGCACGACCGGGGAGGTACCTATCGCTCACATCATACCGTAGTGATAGCTATGCTATCACATTTCCTGCGGTTTGCGAGTACCCTGTGGCCCCTGGGTGGGCAAGATGTAACGGGAGTGGTGCATCTACATAACAACCATGCGAATGTCCATTGGCGACAGTATAAAAGGTCCCCGACTGCTCGTCTGAAATCTCAAAGGAAACGCTTTTTTTATGGTAAAGGCTCATGAAAATGGCTCCGACTGCTCGTTTGCCCCAAACGAGCAATCGGAGCCATTTTCATGACTACCGACGCCCACAGACAACCGCATAGAGACTATACAAATGCGCTGCCCTCCTTTCTCCTCCCACCTCCATGGGCCACCGGCTACTTACACACCGCACGAAACGCGACAGCACAACTGTCACTTTACGCCGGTCTTGTGTAAGCGAGAGGTACCTCCCCAGTCGTGCCGGCGCAATTCGGCTGCATGCAAGCACGCAGTGTGGCACTACCTCTTACTAATTTTTTATACTAGATATACTTTTGCTTTATACTAGTCAAAGCTGTCATGCTGTAATTGACCACAAACATAATGACTCGAAACCATTAGGGTACGAAGCCGGGGCGGGCGGCTAGTTGTATGCATGCATGCACGTGCAATTACCGCAGCAGAGGGCTCTCGGCGCGAGACGACGCGACTCTCAGACGAGCTTAAATCAAAGGGGGATAAACAGGAAGTGACGTGGTGGCGTAGAGAACTTGGAGCGGTATGTCAAACTAATATTATAAATGTCTGCGCGAAAATTTGTCTCACTTCACAAAAAAGACGTGTAACATAAACTATACTAGCGCCACTTCGTATCTAATAGCGCAACTTTTTTTTATTTCTATATCTATTATCTATTATAAATTATAAAAGCGAAAGTTTGTGAGAATGTTTGTTACTCTTTCACACAAAAACTACTGAACGGATTTTCATGAAACTTTACATTAATATAACTTTTATATCAGAATAACAAATTAAGTTTAAAATATAGGGATTTTTTAAGTCCGAAATTCACGCGGGCGAAGCCGCGGGCGCAAGCTAGTCTATTATAAATGTCAGTTACAGTGTTTGTTTGACCAGCACGACTGCAGTGGTACCTCTCGCTTACTTTATAAAGCTGCACGCCGACGCGTTTCGTGACCGTTTTTATGGCGTAAGATGAGAAACTAGTAATCAAAGTCTTGTTATAAATACCGGCGTCTCATAACATCTGCATATAGTGGTGAGACGGTGATTGCGATCGCCGTGAAAAATCACTGTGATATTCATAAACAGCGATCGCTGTAGTGAATGCTCTTTGAGCAAGCAGTGATTGAATCACTACATGCTCACAGCGGCCGGTCACTGTTATTACGCGTTCGCTGTGACCGCTGGCAGCCATGCTGCTCACGGTGATTTTTCACAGCGATTTCTATCGGTCACCATTTAACGCTAGCGCTAATCGTTATGTTTTGACTTGTACAGACTTGTCGTTTTGTTATTATTGCTAATTGCGATCAGTTCATTTAGTATATTTTGATTTAGGCGTGTGAAATGTAACTGCTCGTTAACGAATAGCAATAACTAATAATAATTTGGTTTTTAATTAAATAGTATTTACGTAATAATATTAATGTATTTAATATATTTTCTATAAAGTAACATTATTTTAAAACTATTATTTAGGTAGCTAGTTACTAGCTTCCGCCCGCGTGGATTTCGGACTTCAAAAATGGTGTTGTTATTATTATACATAATCTAATATTATACTGAAATATATATTATATTAAATTAAATATATACGTATTGTATGAAACAATAAATCGCTTTGAAAATCGAATTTGTCGCAGCGCATTTTAGGCGCTTTAGATATTCCGTTTAAGTCAATCTTATCGTGATAATAAGTCTTAATCTATTCGTCCAAATTACTTAGTGTAAAAGAGAAAGTTTATCTACATTCAATACGTAAAGTGACAGATGCATCAATTTTCATAAGAGTTCGATAAATATTCTAAAATGTGCATCGTTAAAAAATATCCAATTTAATTGAATGTTTGGCTCACTATTTTGTTCATAGTGACTTACACATAAAAGATATGTATATATGCTGTCGCGGACTTTCATTTAGAACTATTTAAGATAAATATTCCTACAGTAATGATCTTTGTGTAACTCCAATGATTAGGGCAGCGCACGCCAATATTGCTCTCAGGGGGTGATTTTTTTCCGACTTACTTGACAGTTATCGTTATATTATAATCAAATTAAAAAAAATCCCTATAAATTTTAACTTATTATGTTATTCTGATATGAAAGCTATATTACTGTAAAGTTTCATGAAAATCTGTTCAGTAGTTTTTATGTGAAAGAGTAACAAACATACTCACAAACTTTCGCATTTATAATATTAGTAGGATACTCAAAGTAGCGTACTAGGTAAACCTATTTTTTTGGTGTCAATTAAAGTATTTGTCGTACTGCCTCGCCTGCCCTGCGGCTCCCCCGCTGACAGTCGCCGGTCCGCAGCGCTAATGCGATCTGATGTAATGCGACACACTCACTCACTCACGTCGCGGACCAAGTGCCCATCATCATCAACGCTCCTCCGCCTCCAAACACGGCTACGTGGAGGCGTGTTGGGGACGAAGAGTATAAGAGATCCTACTAATATTATAAATGCGAAAGTTTGTAAGGATGTTTGTTACTCTTTCACACAAAAACTACTGAACGGATTTTCATGAAACTTTACAGTAATATAGCTTTCATATCAGAATAACATAATAAGTTAAAATTTGTACGGATTTTTGAAGTCCGAAATTCACGCTTCCGAAGCCGCGGGCGGAAGCTAGTATATATTGAAAATACAAGTCAAAAACTAGGTCTCGAGTAGTCTTAACCGGATCTATCACAAGCATGCACAGCTCGCTAAGAGTGCCCATCCAATTCCAATGCAATGAAACAACATAACCATACCTTTTAAGCCCTGCGCAGACCAGGGACTTTTGTCCGCGGACTTTTTTGTCCGCTAAAATAGATCGCTTACAACTAACGAGTAACGCAAACGAGGGATTAAAAGTACGGGGTACATTTTGGTCCGCGGACAATTTCCCCACGTCTGCGTAGGCCTTTTCTCAAATTATGATCTTAATAAGAAATTATAGCGGCGTAGCTCCCACGTAGCTTCTCGTAGCTCTAACGTAGCGCTTAGTTGAAACAATGGGTTACTATTTCTATTCTTGAAAAAAACTTCTTTACGCGCGCTTGACTTGGAAAATAAAATGATGAATGTGTGACGAGAGCGTTACGAAAAGCGTGATAGATCGAGCCTAACCGAAGTTGAGAGGGCGATATAAGTAATGAAGACAGAAAGAGAGAGACTTACATTTCTTATATTACTATAGGAGATTCTTGCTCCTACAGTTATGTAAGAAATGTAGAGCAGTGCGCGTGCACATTTTCTTTCTCTCTCCCTCCCACAGCCACCACCAAGGGTACCAAGGGCTCACGCACTGACAGCATTTGCGGTACTTTAAATGGATATACAGCACCACCACGGTGTAAATATAAACCACAACTGCGTTACTAGCACTACCACTTCACACATCGCGAGAAACACGCCGATAAAAAAAATGACAACACACACACGACTGAAGTGAAACTTCATACACGAAATATAGTTATAAATAATAAATATCTGTGGACTTTACACACCACGTTAGTCTAGCCCCGTGCTAAGTACCGTAAGGACTTGTGTTACGGGTACTAGACAACGGAATATATTTAATATGTTTTATAAACTTAAGAAATGTTATATATTTAAGATTTTTATTATATAAATACATATAATACATATATAAACATCCATGACCAAGGCGGGATTCGAACCTGCGACTCCTGGCGCAACATGCTCCACTTATCCGAGCCCTGTACAACTGCGCCAGCCTGGTCGTCATCATAGTTACATTTGCGGTGCAGCACCCGGAACAGATAATCACAGGACACTAGAGGGCTGACGTCAGCTTTACAACAGAGTTGTCTTACAGCACATAACGTCTCTGACAACTTCTGGACACTTACCCACCAACCACCCAAGCTGACGTGACAACTGTACTGTCGCATTTCCTGCGGTATGTAAGTAGCCGGTGGCCCATGGTGTTGGGAGGAGAAAGAGACAGCGCATCTGTGTAGTCTCTATGCGGATGTCTATGGGCGTCGGTAGTCATGAAAATGGCGACTGCTCGTTTGCCCCCGTGTTATGCAAACTTATTGCCCGCCTCCCTCTTTCACCTTTAATAGGCCACTCACGACGGCACGGCTGTCACTGCCCAGGTCGTGCCGGCCCAATTCTGCAGCCATGCAGCCCATGCAGCAACTCTGCCAATTACTAAATGGACTTTCGATATACTGGGTCACTAATTATATATTTATCGAAACGGATATTAAATTAGTGCCATTAATAATTGAGTTCATAATATATAGGTCGTCATACGTTATAGCTATCACTTTGCGGTTTTTTTTTAATATTTAATAATAATTTATTTTTATATTTAATAATACCCGTGGACCCACGAAGATCGATATTCGATCTAAGTGACTAGTTAGAGCATAGAGATATAAAGAAAGAATAGAGTTAAAAACTAAATATGATGACATGTTATGACATTGTAACTAAAACCTAGCTAACTAGTTAAAGTTTAATGACTTTCTGAACTTAGGAATTACTTATTGTCCTAATGGGTAAATATAATAAACTAATAAGGTAAATAATTTATGTAGGATTTTCAATGCTTGCAAACGTAGACAGAGAAAAAAAGTTTGGTAAAACCAAATGTGCATGCCTTAAGCACTCGTGTCATACGTATGTTATTTAAATTAGATACTCATGATAACATATACGTTTTTCACCAAAAATTGCTTTTTTTATTTTTAATTTTCAAATAGTTTTATGGTAAACTTGAATCTTAAAGAAAATAAGTTATTTTATATTTATTAGACATCATAATGTAAAAATAAAAACTGCTTCAGATAAAAGCGATTATTACCAATATAAATTACATAATTTTAGTCGAGAAATTAATAAACGTTAGACTAATAAAATTGTGCTGGCAGCTTATATGAATGACGCAATTAAAACTTAACCATAAAGAATGTCTCTTACCATAATGTTTTAAGTGCGCGAACGCGATTTATTCAATTATACACTCTAACGTTGTGAAAATAAAGTCTCAAGTGGCTTTACTCTCAGAGTAAAGCTCACTGTTGACACATTTTTGACGTTTACTCTGTGTATTTGTATACAAGGCTGCCTAAGATGTAAATTTTTTAGTTTCAACAGTACACATTTGATTTTTTACAATAAAACGAATAATAATTGAGTTATGGTTTTCTAATCAGTTCGTCACAATAGATTTACGGACCTATTGAAATAAAATTTAAATCGATTAGTTATGTTTTTCAAAAGTTATGGTGTTTACAGAGAGAATGTTATATGTTTTTCATAGAATTTTTTCTGAAAAATTCATTTTTTTATCTAAATTGTGGGTTGGATTGCTGTTTATTGTTTAGAAAAATGACCATTGATGTTTTCTTTTATTGTGGTATGAAGGCCAACCTACTTTAAGCACTATATTATTATTTATTTAAAATAAAACTCTGACCGAACCCAGTTTTTGATTTTTAGGCGAGAGTAGAGCATACCTACGCTCGCGCTTAAGGCATGCAAAAGAAGTTGCAAAAGACAGAAACTTCATCAATAAAATTTACGTGTACCTTACCTCATACGTAGACAGAGAAAAGAATCCTCTGTCTACGATCTTATATATCAATGTGTCAAATGCATGGTAATGAGTGTAAAGTTTTATTTAACTTTATAAATATTATTAATAAAATGTATTAGCGTTCTGCTCTTCTCTTACACGTAAACCACAACTATAACTATGTAAACAAATTTCACACTCTTTTAAAAATCAAAATTGCGCGGACGGAGCGCAATTTTCGTAAAAATGTTCCTAAAGTGATTGCTTTACGTATTAATTATATAGATTTAAGGTGCAGTTAAAAATTTTAAGCTAAGAAAAGCCCTAAATCAAAAACGATTCAGATTATGATTACTTCACTTAGTAATCAGCTGCAGTTTTTTACATTTTACGGGGGCATACGAACAGTCGGAGCCATTTTCATGACTACTGATGCCCACAGACGTCTGTATAGAGGTTATACAGATGCGTTGCTCTCCTTCCTACATCCTCTCCATGGCCCTACTTATACACCGCACGAAACGCGACAGCAACCACACTTTACCCCGTTTTCGCGTAAGCGAATCCTCCCCGGTTGTGCTGTTCCACTGTCGATTCCATTGCAATGCCGCGTGGCACTACCTCTGACTTTTAATTATTATTATTATTGTATATCCGGGCTGGCGAAGTTGTAACTCCCTGTTACAAATGATGATGATGTACGAACATATTTCTCTGCAGATGCATTCTTTAATTTATAGCGGCCGCTGAGTTTGTTTCGCCGGTTTTTCTCAGGGGGAAAAAAAAAGAAACAGCGATCGTCCTCGTGAACCTTAGACTTTGACAGCATCTAAAACAAAGTATCTAAATAAATAAATAAATACCAAACTCTACACTTCGCTACGTAACTGCGGGTACTACAATTTACTTAACCGGTGATGATGATGAAGGTCCAAGCGCCGGCGCCTCCCAGTCTCGGCGTCGTGCGGTCTCAGGGACTCCGCGGACTCTCAGTAGCACGTAATGATATCTGTCCTATCTATAGTACTAAACACCACCATTATACGTTAGGCTATTTTAAATAAAGAACAAATTTTCAAATTAAATTTAGAACCTGAAAACCGGGCACCCAGTAATAAACATTATCAGATTAAGTAAGAGGTAGGACGACGACCGAGGAGAGACTTTTGAACCCTGACGCAAAAAAGTGGTGGTATACGTTTGACGTTGATGTATGTATGTGTGTCTGACGCACCGTAGCTCACAAATCGTGGTAACTAATGCTTTGATGCAGTTTTATAATTCAATAGCCAGTTTTCTTGTGGGTCTTAGGTGAGTTTGATAAAAATGGGTAGTACTTTGAAGAGATCTCTTCTTTTCTTGAATAGAGAATTATTTTAATAACCTGTTTAATTTTAGCATTAATATTTTTTTTTATTGTAGCGTTGTAAATTTTAGATTGGATACGTTGCCACCCATAGAAATTTGCATGAATAGCCAGGGAAGTTTGAAGTCAGAAGCCAAGAGACGAGGTTTGAAGGTTACTATCCCCGCTGTAGAGGGTTGTAATGCGGCTGAGTCCTGTTTGAGGCAATAGACCAAATAACCAAATAATTATTTGATGACCAGGCTGGCGCAGTGGTACAGGGCTCGGATAAGCTGAGCATGTAGCGCCAGGGGTCGTGGATCCCGCCTTGGTCATGGATGTTTATCTATGTATTATATGTATTTCTATAACAAAAATCTTAAATATATTAAATTTCTTAAATTTATAAAACATGTTAAATATATTCCGTTGTCTAGTACCCGTAACACAAGTCCTTACGGTACTTAGCACGGGGCTAGGCTAACGTGGTGTGTTAAAGTCCACAGATATTTATTTATATTTATTTATTTATTTAATATATATAAAAATATATGCTTTATTGTGCACACAAAACAAATACATACAAGTGAACATAAGTAGTAGTAGTATAGTAAGAGGTAGTGCCACGCTGTATGCTTGCATGCAGCCGAATTGGGCCGGCACGACCGGGGAGGTACCTCTCGCTTACACGAGACCGGCGTGAAGTGATAGCTGTGCTGTCGCGTTTCGTGCGGTGTGTAAGTAGCCGGTGGCCCATGGAGGTGGGAGGAGAAAGGGGGGCAGCGCATCTGTATAGTCTCTATGCAGATGTCTATGGGCGTCGGTAGTCATGAAACTGGCGACAACTGCTCGTTTGCCCCCCTATATCATAAAAAAAAAGTAACATTTTACAACTTACATTCAGTGTTTCCTGTACACAAAAGGCGGTCTTATTGCTTTGAAGCAATTTCTCCCAACCTTTTCTTATAGGAAAGAATACTTAGAAACTCAACAAGGTAAGACATAGTTAGAATCACAAGAAAACTGAATACAAAAAAAAATGTTAAAATCAAGTACAACAAATCCAGAGAAGATTATCTGAGGAGCGAAGTTCTATGGAAGTTGTACGAAAATTTATTCTTCAGAACAATAGGGACTCCGGGACTAAATAAAACAAAAGACTTACAAGCTAGATAGAAGTCGATTATTCCCTTGGGATACATTTTACGCGCTTTTAAACCCGTGAAATAGTACACCGTCGATAAAATGAGCAGGGTCAGAGCTTGTCATTAACTAGCTCCCGCCCGTAGCTTCCCCGTGTGCATTCAAGTGCATTCAAGTTCGGACTTCAAAAATGGAGTTATTATACATATAAACCTTCCTCTTTAATCATTCTATCTTTAAAAAAATATTCATCAAAATCTGTTGCGTATTTTAAAGATCTATTCTTACAGACGATAGAAAGTGACTTGGTTTTATACTATGTAGTGATAAAATGGTCAAAAGCACACTTGGTTTATAAGATTTGAGCCCATTATTGTATCAAAAGAAGTTTATTGTTATAAATGTTTACAGAACGTTCTCATGTAAAATGTAGTCAAGACGAGTTCTAATATCGCACTGTCAAAAAGTTATCAGACCTAAGTCACAGCCTACGTAGAGCAAAGCCTTAAATTGAACATAGAGTAAGTACATATAGAAGCTGTACTCTACAAAGACTCTCTTTATTTATATCTTTTTATATCTCTTTCTCTCTCTCTCTCTCTCCCTCTCTCTATCTATCTGTCTATCTCTCTCTATTTATAAACTAAATACACCGTTGTCAAAATTCGTGGCTCTTTTGGTGCCATCAGATAGCAGCATGATAGAAACCTATTGTAGGTACTTGTAACCTTGTAGTAATAATACACCCTTGCCAAAGTCCCGTCCAAACTCCCATGTTCGATTTTATGGGTGTCGGAGGTTAAAGTTCAAAGTTTTACTTTTTTATCTGTTAGTGTACTAATTAAATTTCAGCTGTTGTTGTTTTTGGATATTAAGAAGTTTTATGTAGTTAATATACATAATACTGTTATGATGCAATTTCAGATATGCACGTATTATTATGTACGGTTTTAAGTAGATTTGTACTTAAAAACCAGTATGAATATCTAAAAAGTATAAATCTTTATCTGAGCGAAACTTCATATTTTAATAAGTTACTTACTTACTTACTAATACTTATCAAATCCTAAGATTTTTTTTTATATTGTATAATCCAAATTGGAGTTACGATGTCCATAAAAACGACGAAACAGGTAGAGGGGAAACGCGAATAGGTAGAGGTGCCTTGCGCTACACTATTTGGCCAGACGAACCGAACAGATTAAGCTTCATTTTTACGCACCTAAACATAGGCCCTTTACGCTTCGCTTGTAAATTAATCTTCACCATTTTGCTAGACGACTTCGCAAAAGCATATTAATTTCCCTTTTTACGTAAACAGATCGTAAAAAATTCTGCATAACCGTGTCGTGTGTACGTACCCCGTGCGGGCCACACGGGCGCACTGCCGCAGTGGGAGGGGGCGGCCTCCGCGCCAGTCCGCTGCGGTCCCGACAGACATGAGTCGCCTCGCGCTGCTCTCTCTCGCGCTACTCGCTACGTACGCCGGTGAGTGATTCAAATATCGAACGCGAATTCACTTTTAATTTTAAATAAAAAAGCGTAATAAAGGCCAGTTGTATTTGCCAGCCAGTATACCTATTGGGCAAAAAATCATACGTGAAAGTTTAAATTATGTTTAAATATTTACGCGAATTAAATATATAATTCAATTTAAAATAGTGTTTATCGCCAGATAATTATAAATGTATGTCGAAAGTTATAAAATGTGTAATGAAAGTAAAATAAAGTAAAATATTTCCATAATATGTGTAGTAAACAAAGTAGGTAAAATAGGCCGTTTCAGACGAACTAGATGCTAGAATCTAGATGTTTTCGTAGTTTATGGACTGTAAAAACTGATTTGAGGTCTAGAAAATTCTTGAGTGTGTTCTAGGTGCTTAAATGAAAGTGTAGTTTTGTGGCCGGTTTTTTTTTGGGCAGTTTGTTTTTACTTTACTTCGTAAAAAGTAGGTGATGTGCTGCATTGCAGTGTTTTTGGCTTCTTGACAGTCGTACAGACAGATAGACAAGAAAGTGATCCTAGGGGTTCTATCGGTCGGGGTCTATTGAGAGCCGAGTACCCGGTGGCCCATGGAAGAGGAGGAAGGACGCATCTGTGTAACCTCTATTCGGATGTTTATGGGCGGCAGTAGTCATGAAAATAAATCTTGTTTGCCTCCTTAAGCTATAAAAAATATGAGATCCATGCTACCGTGGTGCTGGCCTAAGGAGCTGCAGACTGATGAGGATGTCCAGATCGGGCCTCCAGTGGAAAAAGTGAACGAACAGTAATTTGAGTTAAATTGTGTCGCATCAGGGAAGTACGTCTCGTCCACATGACTTAACTTATTGAGCAGATCCGCTGTCTACGTCTGTGGTTTGCCCTTATACTATAAACAAAAACGAACAAAAAGTAAGCGTTATTTCAACCAAACGAGCAGTCAAAGCCAGATGAACACCGACGCCCATAAACATCCAATGATCCACACAATGGTTATACAGGTGAGTTGAGACTTTTCTCCTTCTACATCCATTAGCCTTGTGAATTCGTCAGTAAAGCTAAATGTGTTAGTAAGAGGTGCCACACTGCATACATGTAGCCGAATTGAGCCGGCACGACCGGGGAGGTACCTCTCGGTTACACGAGACCGGTGAAAAGTGACAGCTGTGCTGCCGCGTTTCTTGCGGTGTGTAAGTAGCCCGTGGCCCATTGAGAGAGGAGGGGAAAGGAGAACAATGCATCTGTATAGCCTCTATATATGTGGATGTATATGGGTGTCGGTAGTCATAAAAATGGCTTCGATTGCTCGCTTGCCCCCTATACCATAAAAAATGCGCCGCGAACACAAAGGAGCCAAAGTTATAAATGTTGATATAAATGAGTGGGAAGATGTGAATATAATGGGATGAGATTTTTGTGTTGTGTGAAGATGTTTGTGAGAGCCTGTGTCTTTGTACTCTTATTTATGGTATTATAATATATAATTAGTTTGTTAGATTCGGAATTACCCAACTATTGTTTATATTTCAACAAAATTTATTAGCATACATTATTGTTTATTAAAGACTAGCGGACGCCCGCAACTTCGTTTACGTGAATCTGTTTTTTTACCGCAGTCGGTTGAAAAGTCTTAAAGTCTATAGCCTTCCTCGCTGAATGGACTAACTAATACTGAAAGAATTTTTCAAATCGGACCAGTAGTTCCAGAGATTAGCGCGTTCAAACAAACAAACTCTTCAGCTTTGTAATAAGTATAGAAGTATAGATTCTTATTGTTACCATGGAAAACGCTTGTTTTGCTGTTAGTGACCCAGGGGGCCCCGGTGAGTGCACGGAGTACGGGCAGGTACCGGACTAAAACAAGTGACTAGTGAGAAACAGCGACCATTATTGTATCTGCCATCAGTACACTTTTTTTTGGTAACGTAGGGAAATACCTTAATGTACTTCTACCTAGGTAGAGTGTCGGGCTCGACCCCGTAGGTGCCTTCAGCCGCTATAATTTAAGGGTCCCGGATCTACAAGCAACAGAATCCCACCAGCAACAGGCTGGCCTCGTTGAAAACGTCAAAGTTCTCCTCCTGGGTGACTGTCCGGCTGCGTCTGAACAGTCCCTACTACGTCGTTGTAACCGTGCCATGGGGTCCCCTGGCCTCGTTACGTCCAAGAAGCACGCCACCAATGTGTCACCATGTGACCCGTCATTTGTCCTATTCCACACCGCCTTCTGCTGATTCAGAGGGACGAGTGGAGGACTCTCTATCTGAGCTGCTCTTAGTCTGGCCTCTTCCCCTAAGCCTGCCCGGTATGAGTATCCCTGTCTGGTACAGCTTTAAGGATCACAGATACACGCAACTTCCCCCCATGGTAGCATCTTAGGAGGGGAATAATAGTACACTTCGACTAGCCAATCCCTATCCAGGTTTTGCCTCAAAACGGACTCAGCCGCATTACAACCCTCTACAGCGGGGATAGTAACCTTCAAACCTCGTCTCTTGGCTTCTGACTTCAAACTTCCCTGGCTATTCATGCAAATTTCTATGGGTGGCAACGTATCCAATGAAAAATTTACAACGCTAAAAAAAAAAATTATTGCTAAAATTAGACAGGTTATCTGTATGTAATTAAAATATTTGTCTATTCAATATATAAAAACGTATTAAATATGTATATTCTGTTGTCTAGTACTCCGTAACACAAGTCTGGCTAAAGTGGTGCGTAAAAAAAAAAGAAATTCAATAAAAAAGAGATCTCTTCGTAATACTTTGAAGAGATCTCTTTTCTACCAAACATACCCAAGAACCACAAGGAATCTGGCTATCGAAAACTGCATCAAAGCATTAGTTACCCCGATTTGAGAGCTACGGTGCCTCAGACACACATACATACATAAACGGCAAACGTATACCACCACTTTTTGCGTCAGGGTTCAAAAGTCAAGGATCTTTATTTTCCATAAGTGGCACTATTCGATAACCGTAATAACTTTAACCTAAATATTCTCATTGTAGGACAAACAAGACCTTTTCGTTGGCAGCCGCGAACCGACCGACATACATACATTATATATAGGCCTCGGATCGAGCCAGCTGGAGAGCGTGCAAAATGTCGGTACACACTGGAGAGTAGCTAGGAGAATAAATAACGGCAATAATTTAAAAACGACAATAAAGAGTAAATAAAAAAATCATTTAACAACGATATTATGTTAACAATGATAATAACTAATTTAAGATGTACATTAAGTTGACAATTACAATATTATTATTTTAACAACGATAAAAGTTTAAACATGGAAAATTATATAACGCTATATTAATAATTAACAAAGATATTATTTTAACAAAAACAATAAAATTAACATAACAACGATAATGGTATAACAACGACAATAATTTAATTACGTCATTAATTTAACAACGACTAAATGTATGACCTATTTCTTTCATTGAGGTTGGATATCAATTACCAATAGAACCAAAATCAAACTTGCTGTATACAAGTGTCACATACATCGGAACATCCAAGTCTCTTTTTTAGCTGAGTGATCTATACTAGGTAGTACCCACTCATTGGATCTCAAAAATAAAAATTGTTCAATCGTCATTAAATATAGCGCATGTTTCTTCCTGATAGCTGTAGTACAGCTTTCTTTCTTTCTTGCCCATTCGATACAAAGACTCACAAAAATCTTTCTTCTTTCTTTTAATATTAGTAGAGATTACAAC
>LUGF01004542.1:147494-164823 GCA_001625245.1 Calycopis cecrops | reverse complement strand
TCGCCTAGGACAACATTGAGCTTCGTGTCTAACATCCCATCCAGGGCAGATACTGCTCGTAAATGCGTTCAAAAATAAAGTCCATATCGGAGCAAGAATGTTGTTGCAGCGCAGCTGCAGATACAACAGAGTCACACATTTGTATCGCAGAATATTTAAACGTCTCATCTAAATCCAGCCAGAGCCAGTATAAATAGCATGTCAACGTCTGAAGTGGCGCATTTAGAATCTACAATAACTGTCGTGGGAGCCGTGACATTGCACCGAAATAGAATTAATAGAAAATAGAAAAAAAAATAGAAAAAACTTTATTTAGTAATTCTAACACACCGCTATACATTTTTCTTTATATAACCTACACATAAATATATTAGTCAACAAACACATTGAAATAACATTCATTAGTTTAACAGATTAAAAAAATAAAAAAATAAAATGAGTAGTTAAGTATCAAGTATAGAACCAGCAATAAAAACGAAAAATGCACAACAGTGTAATGAATTCATACTTCCATCAAATATGCAACATTTCATCGAGGAATCTATAGGTACTTATCTATATATGTGAAGCAAAAACTTTGGATCCCTTTTTACGAAAATTGCGCGGACGGAGGAGTATGAAATTTGACACACATATAGTTTATGTGCAGGAGAAGTGCAAATATTTTTCCATAATAATACATTTAAGTACAAAATAAACCATTACCTACACACGCGTTTGACATATTGACACATCAATTGTCACAATGTCGCCAAATGATGATGATGAAGGTGATGGTCTTGCCAAAACTATGAGTCGTCGGTCGGTGAGAGATGCCGTTCGGAATTTAAGTCTAATCAGGAGAGCTACACTCAACAGTGGATGAACATGGATTGAGGAAGAAGAAGAACAGCAAAGTGTAGACAAGAAAGAAAAGTTGTTAACAACAATTAAAATATTAAATTTTAATCATTACAAACTAGATAAGTTACAGTCCATAATGTTTTATCTTCTGTATATATAAAACTCAAACCAGCCATAGCCAGCTATCAACGCATAGCCCGAACCACTGGACGGATCAAGCTGAAATTTGGCATCCAGGTAGATGTTACGACGTAGGCATCCGCTAAGAAAGGATTTTTAGAAATTCAACCCCTAAGGGAGTGAAATGGGGTGTTGAAGTTTATATGGATTTCTTAGAAATTAACTGCGGCTAAAACTGCGGGGCACTGCTAGTTTCAATATAATATTGAAAGCTTGTAGTCAGTGCCAAGACGACGGCATTATTTCATACAAAGACTCAACGGATCTAGGTGAAATTTGGCACAAACATAGATAAACTATCTTGATTCTTGAATAACATATAAAATACTTTTTGAAGTAAATCTTCTATACGCGTGCTTGACTGGGCTGGCGAGAGCGTTACAAAAATCACACAATGAAAGTTGTCATTCAAATTCAAAACTCAAACTCGATCTAAGTGAAACTTTTTTGTATTTAAAAAATAAATATCATATGATATGTTATGGCATTGTGACTACGGTAAAGAATTTGTGTAACAAATCAATAATTAAGTTTTACTTCAGTTGTGTGGTCTAAAGCACACACTTTTTTATGTTTTACGGGAGACCTGTACAGAAGTTGCCTTCATTACTGCAGAGAACAGTTGGGTACGCTGGAGCCGACAGGCCGCGCCAGAATAAGGTCATTACAAAAGCCTTTCAGACTTCCACATGGCGCTCATTAAGCCGAATGTAACGTTCAGTTACTTACACATGTGGTTCAGGCAAATTGCGATCCGGCGAGAAAATGCTTAATTACAAAGCGCAATGAAGACATTACAAATTCTATTTCATTGTTTGAAAGTATAGTTGGGAAAGTTAACAGACAAAAATATAATAAGACTGGCAGTTACCCGCGGCTTCTCTCGCGTGGTAGAAAAAAAACTTATTTGTACATAATTATTTAGAACCTATGACCCTCTACAGTCCTTCAACCATCTCCATACTAAATATCACATCGATGCGTTTATCCGATTAGATGTGAAAGAAGGACAAACAAACAAACAAACACTCTCGCATTTTATCGATTTTACTAGTTGACATCTACTAGACAGCCAAATTTGTACTAGATACAGATCGTTCACAGTAAGTTGTGCCCTTTTTAGGGTTCCGTAGTCAAATGGCAGAAACTGAACACTTTTAGATTCGTCATGTCTGTCTATCCGTCTGTCCGTCACTATCCGTCCATCCGTCCGTCCGTATGTCACAGCCATTTTTTTTCCGAAACATATAAATAAAGGGGGGCTCTCCATACATGAACTGAAAGTAAAAAAAATGTTTTTTCATTCCACCTGTATGTGAGGAGTGTTTATGAATAGGTCTTCAAAAACGATATTAAGGTTACTAAAACCATTTTTCGTCAAAATTATTTAAAAGATAAGATAGACGCTTCCAGAGTGGAAAAATGAGAGTCCCCCCTCCCCTCTAACTTTCTAACTTTTAAAAATATATATGCTATGGATCTCAATGAAAACTTTTAACGAAAATTGGTTTGAACGGGATATAATAATAATGATTAATATTTGAGAAAATGCAAATACAACTTTGTCGTTTATACAAACGCTATGAAAACCAAGTTATTTTACTTTCTGGTAAAAAATGTCGCAGATACCTTTAGTTGGTATGGAACCCTCGGTGTGCGAGTGTGACTCGCACTTGGCCGGTTTTTTTTAGTTACGCAGGGGCATACATTTACGTATGATACCTGGACTCGATACTTAGTGTATGATTCAACCGCTATAATTAGAGGGTCCCGAAACTGAAACAGGATCCCTCCAGCGTCATGCTGGCCTGGGGAAGAGTCCGGATCGTAAGTTGTCCCTGCCGTACTGTTGGAACTACTGGTTGCCAACCTAGCCCAGTAAATTCCACCGAATAAAGTGCGATCTGCTGTTAGGGCGACAACGCGAGATTGCACTTGATCGGTTGGAATGGTTCCAACTGTACGGCAGGGGACAACTTACGGTAAGTGGTCCATGGAGGTGGGAGGAGAAAGAAGGGCAACGGATCTGTATAGTCTCTATGATGTCTATGGGCGTCGGTAGTCACTAAAATGGCTCCGACTGCTCATTTGGCCCCTTACACCACAAAAAAAAAAAAATAAGTGGCCTATACTTACTTTTAGAAGTAAAACTTCTTTACTCGCTGTTGACTTGGGGAGTAAGCTGACGAGAGCGTTACAAAAACGTGTGATCGGGCGAGGCCAACGGATGTTGTTTCAATTAAAAGAGCCTTAACTTATGGGAGGAGGACAAAGGATTTTTATGGCCCAAAAAAGTGTTTAAGAGCCATGTGCCATATAATTTGTGTTGTTGTTGAATTGACATAATTGACATAATTTGTATTGTAGTCCGGTCAATTTAGACATTTGAAATAACAAAAATTCCCGGAAAGCCTTAGAATCGCGATATCTCAGGAATGGTAACTGTTAGGAAAAAATCATCGATACCATGTTTGTAGATAATTTTAAGATCTACAACTTTGGTTTAAAGTTTTTTTTGATAAAACTTACCATTTTCAAGCAAAATCCAAAAAACCTCTAATTTTGACATTTGACCTCGAGTAACTTTTTAAGCACACATAGGATCGATGGAGACTTTTAAAACTTGATTTGCAATGGCAAACTATAGGTCTCCACCAAAATTTGGCTTTCCGGGAATTATTGTTATTTTAGCACTTTTTTATGCCTAAATTGACCGGACTAGATGAGATAATTAAATAATTGCTGTTTAATATAAATAATTACTGAATAACTTTATTGACCATTAAATTATTACTACTCATTAAATATAAATTATAACTACTTAATGATAAATTGACACAACTATAAAGTTCAATAGGTATAATTAATTATTCAAAATTTAATAATTGTCATGTTGTAATTACTTTTTATTTAACCATGTTTGGATACCTTGAAATCGCTATAAGTACATAGTTTTTATACACAATTTGTAATATTTACACGCGCCGGTATAGGCAAACATTGTTCTATTGTAATTGTTCAAATAAATAAAAAAGCAAATAAATGGATAGTGCCTTTTATATATAGTGTAGCCTTTTATATGAAATCTCTGCCTACCCATCAGGGATCTAGCGCCTGTTATGTAAAATATCAAGGACTTTATCGCTTTATCAGCAGGCGTTACCGCTAGTGGCAACATAGGATATTGTATACCATTCTCTGGTTTAGATTGTTCGCAAGGTGTTACGATAAAATTGAACCTGTATGGAGATTATATTAAGAATAATCTTCAATAGCAGGTTGGCTTTGTATGTAGAAGGGAACAAACGAGCAATCAAAGCCTTTGAATGATCACCGACGCATATAGACGTGCACATAATTCAAATGCAAATTGCCCTCTGGTTTGATAGGAGGTGTGGAGAAGCTTAATAATAATAATATATTTATTTGCCTTTAAACACGGTATGTAGCAGGTGTTGTAAATTATCAAGTTCAAATGTTTCGCTACATTTAACAACAGCAAAAGTAGGTTATAAAATTAGAGACATATTTTATACATTGACGCAATATTCTAAACAATATTTACACAATTTATATTTTTATATCGTACTAGCTGCGCCTCGCGGTTTCACCCGTGTAAATTTTGATCCCCTGGAAAATAGAAAATCATCCCATGGCATCCAATAGGAACATTTTTTCGGGATGAAAACTATTTAATGTGTTAATCCAAGTTGCCCTCTATGTGTTTTTTTTACATTTTTATCAGATTTTGTGCTTTCCAAGTCTTTCATTTTATATTTTTGAAAATAGAACTTACCCATCTATAGGCTACCGGAAACTAACAGACCTCACGTGTCGTAAAAATTATAATCATTATTTAGATCCTAAATAATCTAAAAAAAATTATTGTGTATATATTAAAATCAGGTACGAAGTGGGTTAATTATTAAACTGCATGTATAAGTATATAATGTCCTAATATAAGTAGATATAAGTATAATTCTACTTGCATATGTATTTCTCTCTCACATGCATTTGATAAAGTTAATGGAGGCGGCTCACGTTTACCGCCTCTCATCCGGGCAGCGAAGCTAATTGGTATAATCACGAACTCTCACCCGTATTGCAGTTCATTTGACTTGAACAAAGTTACATAACTCTGCGAAATTTCATTAAAACAGGTGTAGCAGATTTGGATATTAGTCCGGACAAAAATAGTGACACTGAATCTTAATATATATATTTCTTGTGTGCGATGTATGTCACTGAACTCCTCCTAAACGACTGGATCGATTTTGACGAAATTGTTTGTGTTGAAGGGGATTTGATAATGGTTTAGATTCACATATCAGTCCGGCAGATGGCGTCGGTATCTAATATTGTAGGGTAAAGTAACGGGTTGACAATTCGGCCACATTGTAACACGTTACCATGGCAAGACGGGCAGCGAGTTTGTACATGTATTGTTGTTGCAGCATGCATGGAGGAGGACTGCATAGACCTGGAGGGCCACACGGTCCCGCACGGGCTGCTGTACGTCCCCGGCCCCGGGGTCTGCTCCATCTGCGTCTGCTACAACAGCCAGCCCATGTGGTGCAAGGCCATATACTGCGACCCGCCATATGTGAGTTTACAGCGTTTGGTTCTAGACAGAGTAAGAGGTAGTGCCACACTGCGCATGCAGCGGTATTAGGCTGGCACGACCGGGGAGGTACAGGTACACGAGACCGGCGTGCCTGTACTGTCGCATTTCTCGCGGCGTGTAAGTAACAGGTTTGTTCTGAAGTCCGCGAAAGTCGAAGTAATAGATGTAAAAGAGGGATTAAACTTTACTCAGTTGTTAGAGAATATCATAACTAGCCTTCTCAACAAATTTAAATGGTCCACTGCTGTGCATACATACAGCTGTGGATCTATTAAATTTGTAATTCCTGGACATGTTTTGATGCGACATTTCACATTCACAGTTCTGCAAGAACTTCAGCGTCGGGGAGCGGTGCTGCGAGTTCGAGTGCCTCGACCCGCCGGGCAAAAACAGGCTGTACCAAGAGAGGGAGCGGCTGCGGGCCCTGATCCTCTCCGGGAACTCCTTCGCGTCAGACCTCACGCCGTCCCTCAAGTTCACGACCTTCTTAATTCTTACTCTGGCGATGGCGGGGCTGGTTTGAGTTTATTTTCGTTTCCAATCACCGGACCGGTTGCGTAGCCTTACAGTGAAATGGCATTTGTCAGGACAAACCTGGCGTCAGATTATGGTGAAGGCCATCTTTGATGCGACTTTGCTTTCTAGAACCACAGCTACCGAAGCCGAAACTGTCAAAGCGTTCGATTTAATTCCAGTGCTCGATTTATCTGCAAAGTAAAGGGAAGAAACAGATTACTATTATCGTCAATTTAACTTGTAGAGCCGCAGAATCTACCTCTTAATTAGTTGGAACTTCATCGTTAGTAATCATTATTCATATACTAACGGAGACGAGTGAGAAGAGTGTGTATCCAATACACGCACGGTAAAAGTGAATTCGCAATAGAGTCTATGAGACATTTCTGTCAAAGCTTTTGACTAATGTGTGTTTCATCGAGCATCAAATCGCATCGTTTCTAACAGAAGAGTCGCTAGAAAAAGAACTTCGCTCCGTCAACCTTTACCAAGTTTCTTGTAAGATATTTCTTCTATCTTTAGATTAATATTTCGATACGTAAGTTACAAGAACGAGGGGATCATTGGGATCACGTAACAGCATCGCGTATCCGAGTCTTGATTTGAACACTTGGGACACTTTTATCTCGTTTCAATCTTTGACAAATCGATGTGTGATCACATTTATAAATCATTTCTAGAGTGAGGGTAGGGCACGTACTTTATATTACATCTCTGGATTTAGGGATGTTTTATCTGCATAATTGCATTTTATCACACAGCCATAGCTACTGCGATGTTCACAAAAAGGCACAGCTTAAGTTTCCATTATCAAATTTTAAATTCGCATCTTGTTTCAACTTGTGGTTGTAAAATTTTAATAATACCAGTTGTAGACGAGTTTTAAATATATAAAGAACCTATTTTCCGAGATTAGTAGCTACATCATCCACTTATTTTACATTTTATAGCCAAGGATTAAAGATTGCTCTGGATGGTTTATAAATTTCACTGCTATTGTCGGTGTTATCGTAATTACAGACTTTGTAACGTGTTTTTCTTTATAACACGGTAGCAAGTGGCTTTGAACGAAATCGTATAATATCTCTACCCAAATAAATGCCAAATATTACCTCTTCTTACGTCCTTAGGTGCTTAAATCTCAATTTTTACTCTCACAGTTTTCCAATTATTATCTAATAAAATTATAGTTGTATATGTATAGTGTACAGAACTTATATTATCGCCAATAGAACCTGATGATGAAATATTATAGTTAAGTATATATAATATATAAATAATATAGTTAAGTATAAATAATAACACCATATTGATCTAATCATAGAAAATTAAGTTAAGATACTCAATATTGAAACTTCTTATTCCTGCCTATTTTCCACTTTTATTCAGAGTTCTCCTTAGCGCGTCTCTCCAGAGATATCGATCCTGGGATATACTTGCGTGAAGACCACAACTCTAAAGATCATTAACCACTGTATTATCTGAGTCGGAGTCCTTCATAATTTTTCGGAGCCGACTCAAGTTCTAGAATTTTTCCGGCCATATGGTCTTGTGTCTTTACAACGTGGCTATTGTAATTTCTGCTGTCATTTGGTTTAGTTGATTTCGGACCAAAATATGAACCGCTAGACATCAAAATGTCTCAGTCATCAGTGGTGTCAGTGATGTAAACAGAGACCTTTTCGTCTTCTCGAAACATGTTATGTGTGTACATGTCTAAATGCCTGTTTTAAAGTAAGAGCGTGACTTGGGAATACTTCATGACGTTTTCCAAATTGAGTAACCTCTATCAAGACTTTAGTTGGTGCCTACTCTTATTATGGTCTTGGCATGCCTTTAGATCTTTGGTGCTTTTAGTCTAGTCGAAATGTTCAAAATGGTGTTAATTCTTGATAAAGGTCCTAAAAATATGAGCGATAGCTCATTGGATTCGGATTGACGTCTAGAAAAAATGTTTTGAAGGATTTTACTGCATGATAAAAATTGCAAAAGTTATTAACAAATTAAGATGAAAAAAAAAGGTATTTCGTTTTTTGGCAATAACTCAAAAACTATTAATATTTAAGAAATTTAAAAAAAAGATTCTTATAGAGGAGGAAATTTCCAATAAAAAAGTCCTACCTCCCGGAACTCTACCTCCATTATTTATAATTTTAATTTAGTGCTGAAAATAGGGCCCCGCGCGGCCGATACAGCATGGCCGCGCGACCGCTCAACAGAGTCTTTTACATAAAATAATTTTTTTATAGAATCAAATATCAATTGAAAAATTTAAAAAAAATATGGTGCCATCAAAACACTTCAAAGAATACAGTCCCGTTGGAAAAAATTTTTTTTGATCATTTTTCAAAAAGTTATGCTATTGTTAATTAAGCAATTTTTCGTGGGCTTTCATTTTTACAAAAGACCGTATAAAAGTTTAAATAATTGGCCTATAAATTTTTGGCCGCGTGGAGCTCTTCTTATATATATACTTAGTAAGATCACGTTGTGAAAGTATCTTAAATTTGTGTATTTTGTTTATTATAATTTATTTAAGTTAACAACATTTTTGGCAATTTTCATTTTTTGTTAACTTAAATAAATTATAATAAACAAAATACACAAATTTAAGATACTTTTACAACGTGATCTTACTAAGTATATATATAAGAAGAGCTCCACGCGGCCAAAAATTTATAGGCCAATTATTTAAACTTTTATACGGTCTTTTGTAAAAATGAAAGCCCACGAAAAATTGCTTAATTAACAATAGCATAACTTTTTGAAAAATGATCAAAAAAAATTTTTTCCAACGGGACTGTATTCTTTGAAGTGTTTTGATGGCACCATAATTTTTTTAAATTTTTCAATTGATATTTGATTCTATAAAAAAATTATTTTATGTAAAAGACTCTGTTGAGCGGTCGCGCGGCCATGCTGTATCGGCCGCGCGGGGCCCTATTTTCAGCACTAAATTAAAATTATAAATAATGGAGGTAGAGTTCCGGAAGGCAAGACTTTTTATTTGGAAATTTCCTCCTCTTTAAGAATCTTTTTTTTAAATTTCTTAAATATCAATAGTTTTTGAGTTATTGCCAAAAAACGAAATACCTTTTTTTTTCATCTTAATTTGTTAATAACTTTAGCAATTTTTATCATGCAGTAAAATCCTTCAAAACATTTTTTCTAGACGTCATTCCGAATCCAATGAGCTATCGCTCATATTTTTAGGACCTTTATCAAGAATTAACACCATTTTGAACATTTCGACTAGACTATTTAGTATTTTCAAAGATCTGAAACGATTGCTTGTATGTTTTATCTCCTCTCGGACCTTTGTGTTCCCGTAGCTTGAATCTTTTGCTTCCTCTCCTAGTTCTGAGAGAAAAATCAAAGTACTAAATGACTTTCTGGACAGCAACACGATGGAATACATTCCATATAAATCGTCCAGGTCTGGGTCAAAGTTTTCTACGTATTCAATCGAGTTCTGCCAGTCTGGACCTACTCTTTGATCCAACTTGGATAGGATATTGAAACTAAATTTAAAATTTATTTATAACATAATTAACGATACTTAACTGTCTTGAATTGTATATACACTGCCCTTCCAGGGAATCAAGCCTGAGATTGTGGCTGTGAAGCGAGAACTTGATGTTTAAACCCCATAGACATTCTACATACACAAACCTCTAACTTAGTTTATACTCTAAAATTTGTAGTGCAATATTTTAGATTCATTGTTTAATAAATCCAAATTCCTCTCTCTAATTCACAAAATCTTATTATTAAATTAGAACTATAAGAACTATTCAATTATTTGAATGACACTCGCATAGATCTAGAAATTAAATCTGTCTTGTAAATGTACACAAAGTTCACATTTCCTTTCTAAACTACAAATCATAAGAAAATAAAAGTCAGCTCACTGGTTTTGTAGCTTTATGATGATATCGCCGCCTCTATAGTACTTCAGCCGAAAGCCATTGATGCTTCGTGACATCAAAGAGACAAAGACCTTTCCAGCCAGTGTGGAAAATAATAAGGCAGGAAAAAAACAAATAGCGTTTAATACCGACTCCCGCCAACAAGATAATATCAAGAAATCATCCAAAACATTGTTGCTTACTTTTTGGCCAGCTCTTAAAAAAATGTATCTGGAGTAAGCTCATTAAGAACATGACTCTGAAGTGAAAGGTGCGCAAGAAACGCAGTAAACGCAATGCAGCGTTACGCTCAGCGTTACTATTCATCCACACGATTTTACATACTAAACTAAACCTAAACTAGGTATTTACAAATTGTCGGAGTTAGGCCCAACTCCGATAATTTGTAAATACCTAGAGCTGACACCCAAACTGTTTGGAAAGGTTTATCTATAGACAGTTATAGTTTTTTACTTCGCCTTATTTTTCTTGAGTTCTCTAGAGTTTAGTAGACAATAATCGTACCGAAGTTCACTTGGTGTATTCTAAAAACAATGACCAAAAGTTATTGAAATTAGACTTTCATGCTATATAGAATATAGAGGATATTAAAATTGAATTTAAATGATACAATTACAATTCTGAAATCTTCTTTCTTCACTTTATATCATACCAACTGGGGCGGTTCATAGACGATTAATTCTATTTTGCAATTAAAAATACACCAAATCATATTAAACTTCAATCAAATTATATTACACAATTTGTAAAATTGTGTAATACAATTACAATGTGTAACGGCCGACCGCCTGCAGCTAAATGGAAGGTAGAGAAGGGAATGTAAAAAATAACATTTGAGGCCTAAAACGAGCCTTATTATGTGGGGCCACTGTACAAGTGTATATAGAGGGTATACCTGTAGATAAGTGATATGTTTTACGTCAAGTAAAACACCATTAGTTCGGTAGTTCTAGTAGCTGAAGCTACGATGTTTTAGAAGCCAGTTTTGATCGGTGTTTGGGGAGAGATGGGAATGCTTTCGTTTCTACACTCTATAGATTTATATAGAGCGCAAGAAATGTTATAGACCACGAAATAATCTAGCGCAGAAACAGAATTATAGTAATACATTGCCTTCATTCACCCCATTCCTTCTATACTCTATTAACTATAAATGTATAGCCATTAAAATATGAATTACGGCTTATACCGCGTCTGGCGCATACGTAACGTAACTCGAATAAAAATCAATGTTGAATTCCATGCGACTTGAATAGCAAATCGCAGTAGCGTACTGGTGCCTTGTAATGGAGGCTAATATACAATATAGTTGTTAAATGTTATTTGAAACCTAGGGACGAGTCACCCTAGATAATTTGGGCTTAAGGACCCGTAAAGAAACCCTGCGAGTCCCGGGCCGTTTTTTGACAAAGCGGCCACGCTGTTGATGAAATTAAAAAAATAAAACTATTTGGCTCCGTGTTGGCAAAGGCGTCCTAGGACTGCCAGCGAAGATAACGGTGTATCAAAAATATACGCAGAATGAGGTTACATATACATTAGCCACAGATTCTAGAACTTTTTCAGACTTTGAGCATAATAAATATATAATTTAGAGCACAGATAATAATTAGGTGTAGCTAAAATAAATTTTCGGACCAATTTTATGTAACCAGAACGTGTTTGTTTCTTTGTTTTCGTGTTGAATGTCACAATTAGCCCGTTAGGTTAGGAATATCTCGCAAAAGTGGCCGTAGAACAGCCCCGTCGCGTGTTGCGTGTCACTACGTACTTATACGCGGTCTAGAATCGACCTATTGAAATTTCAACTTACGAATTCCCTCTGTAGATACAATTTAAATATGTATTTTCTCCTGTAAATATTCAATACTTGGTGATGCGACGGAAGGAACATGTCCGAACCGCTTTCCGGTGAATCTAGAACAGGAAATTAGTTCGGATATGGAAATAATAAAGGTTTAGAACTTTTTGAATATTGCAGATAAGGACACGGATGATGTTTTCAGAATCGTTTTACGATTGTATGATTTTGTTCATACGTTCGATAAACAACACCAAAAATTACTGCGACATCTGTTGCATCACTATTAGGTACTTCTAACTATACCAAGACCTATTCAATCCTTTCGTAGATTAACGTGCTTTAGATTTATAAAAAATAAGAAAATTTATTGTAAAAACAAGCTGTTTTTATTTGGTGGTTACTTTGGTCTTTATTGGCCTCAAAGTCTCTGGCCTCTACTCCTAGATTTCATAGGTTTCCTAGAAAATCCCTTGCTGTATGCTTTAGCAATTCGAGATTCGCAAAAGAACCAGGGTAACCGACAGCTCTGAGAATCAGCAAGCTGAAGTGGGCAGGTTACATTACTCGAACAACAGACAACCGCTAGGGAAGAAAGGCTCTCGAGTGGCTGCCGCCTCCGATCTCCAACCCGGTGGGCTGACGGCTTGGTCCAGGTGGCGGGTAGCTGCTGGATCAAGTGGCTCGCGACCGTGACCTTCGGCGCTCTGGGGGAGGCCTGTGTCCAACAGTGGACATCCTCCGATGATGATGGTGTGTGAGCGGCGATGTATGAGCTTCAGCCACCCTTACGGTTGTTACAAAGAATTTAATTTTATCAGTGACGATCTGTAATTAGGTCTTTGGCACTAGTGTATTGTATTAGTAGAAATATTTAATGCCATTTCTTTCCATAGGCGTCCCATGGAACGAATTAGCTTTCCTCGATCTTAAATCTTAATCCCAACTTAGCAAAACTCAATAATTGATGTTGGGACCTCGTGTTTTCTCCACCTTTTTAGGCCTGGGCCTTGGCATTTCCTTGGCATTACCTTGGCATCACCTTAGCATAGAGCCTTTTTGGCTTTAAAGCCATGTCCACAACGCGAGGATGCTGATATGAACAGCCGTGAATCAAGCTTTTGACAACTTATAGCAATTGATTTTAGTACTTAGTAGGTAGTCTATAAATTATTAGGCCTATTTAGAGATTCGCTTTGGGCCACTCACGTAGTTAGGCACTTAAAAATTGTAGCTTTAAACTATCATATCATCAGCCCAGCCAGGTTCCTACTATATTTTCCCGCCATAATAGAAGATGAGCCTGTAAATTGTTATTTTATACCCCCACGGTAAATAGATAATTTTTGGCCGTTATTTTAAAACTACTGTGGTAGGTGTAAGTAGCCGGTGGTCCATGGAAGTGAGAGGAGGAAGGAGTGCAACGCATCTCTATGCGGATGTCTATGGGCGTCGGTAGTCATGAAAATGGCTCCGACTGTTAATTTGCCCCCTTGTACCATAAATAAAAAAAAATAGCTAGGTTTCTAGACTATAGATACCTGCGTAATGAAAAGAATTCATCGAATTGTGGGGGAAAATATAGATAAGTACCTATGCCTAGGTAAATGTAGAATTAAAAATATATCATCTTAGTATTCTTTAAAATACCGAAATTTACTTACCCTAAGTTTTAATATGACTGTAACTGGTAAAAGACTAAGCAGAAGATGAGCAAGATACAGATTTTGACAATATCGTCCGGAAATTTTAGCAGCGAGTTAATAAAATTGTATACTTTTTATTTTCCTGCGTATAGACGAGTTTGGCTAACCATTGTTGTATATACAAGGTTGATGAAAACGAGAGGCACTAAATTGTAACCATATATACTATAAGTGCCTACAGTTAATCCGAAACTATTAAAAGAAGTTTATGACAAGTATACCAAAATACTTTTTTCAAACAAGCTAAATAGCGCAAAAACGTTAACATGCTTTGTACCGGCTCGTACAGCGAACGGCAACCTCGTACGGGGTGAAAGTCCCCGGCCGAGGTAGGTAGGAGGTAGCTGAGGTACAGCGTGCACGAAGTGAGAAAAAACTTTAAAAAATTCCTGTGGCTAAACTATTGCTCCGATTGATCTGATTTTTGTTGCATAGCCTGGAAATGGTACAATAAATATGTGGTTTCATTTAACGCCTCTCGCTTTTATCAACCTTGTATAGATGACTGTATAAAGAATTGCCCTTTTCTATTTATCTTTGGCTGTTAAAGAGAAGTTTAGGAACAAACGGTAGAAGGGAAAAGGGATGCATGTGCACAGGGTCATTGCCTCGTGTCTGCCGAATCAATTAAAGGGGAGAGGAGTGGAAGGAGGGCAACGCATCTGTATAACCTCTGCGGATCTTGATGAGTGTCGGAAGTCATGAAAATGGCTCCGACTGCTCGTTTGCTGCCCTATTCTATAAAACAAAACGTGAACTCAGCCTAAGACAAAGTTTGTGCTACTTATTTTCGTGTCATTTCATTACACATTAAATTTAGCGAAATAATATTCGTAATAAACAGTCCATCACATGTACATTGTTTTTAAAGATAAATATATTTTTAAGATTATAATTATTGTAAATAAACGCATATTTAATTGTACTAGCTGGAATAAATATATTTAAAATCGATGAGTCGTTATTTTCCTGTACTACCGTTACACTCGATACTCGACGTGCGAGTAGAGAGACCGACGCGGTGAGCGGATCGTCTGTCTCTCTTTCACTCGATACTTGACGCGCAAGTGAGAGAGAGACAGACGATCCGCTCACCGCGCCGCAATTCGCACCGCTGTGGTCGTGAACGCGCTGTTAGTCTCACCGTTGAATTTTAGTAAGAGGTAGTGCTACAGATGTAGCTGAATTGGGCCGGCACGACCCGAGAGGTACCTCTCGCGTACACGAACCCGACGTACAGTGACAGCTGTGCTGTCGCATTGCGGTGTGTAAGTATCCGGTGGCCTATGGAGGGAGGAGGAAGGAGCACTGCATCGGTGTAAGCTCTATGCGGATGTCTATGGGCGTCGGTAGTCATGAAAATAGTTCCGACTGCTCGTTTGCCCTCTTATACTGTATTTAAAAAAACTGACCCGAAAATTTTGCACAAACCAGTTACTGTGACACCGTCTGTGTTTCCTGACATATGGATTGAAAGGAAAATTAACAGTCGAAGCCTTTTTGTTATCGCCCATAAACATACATAAATGCACATGAAGACAAGTCTCACAAGCCCACAAAATGCAACTTCACGCTGCGGCCGGTATTTACACTCGTAGCGTCACTTTCCCGGTCGTGCCGGCCCGATGTGGCTGCAAGCCAGCAATTCGATACTACGGCTCACGAAAAGTATGCAATGTTAAGGATTAAAAAACTTATACAAGGTTGATACGAGCGAGAGGCATTAAATTTAACCACATATACTATAAGTGCCTATTGTTAATCCGAGACTATTAAAAAAAAGTTTACGACAAGTATACGAAAATACTTTTTTCAAACAAGTTAAATAGCGAAAAAATAAGGAAAACTTGTAAACACTCGAACGGGGTGAATGACCCCGGCGGACTATAGGCGGTCGGGCGCTCGAACAGCTGATGGTACAGAGTGTACGAAGTGAGAAAAAACATTAAAAAATTCCTGTGGCTAAACTATTGCTCCGATTGATCTGATATTTGTTGTGTAGCCTGGAAATAATACACTTCATATGTGGTTTAATTTAATGCCTCTCGCTCGTATCCACTCTGTATGACGATTTTTTATTTTATAGTAACAAGGGGGCAAACGAGCAGCCGAAGCCGTTTTCATGACTACCGTCGCCCATAGACATGCCCTCTACACTTTCGCAGAACACGAAATGCGACAGTACCGCCTTCACTCTACTCCGGTATCGTGTAAGCGAGAGGTACCTCCGCGGCCAGCCCAATTCAGTTGCATGCATGCATGGCACTACCTGTTACTAATAGTTAAAAATGGTTAACAAGAACATCTATACCAATGGTTCCCAATCAGTGACCCGTCGACCACCAGTGGTCAGGCAAAAGGCCAGTGGTGGTGGCAAAAATAAGGTCCACAAATGATTTTAAATTTAGCGAGCGGTAAGCCGCTGGTTGCCGTGTTACGTGTAGTGAGTGAGAAGAAGAATATTTTATTATGCCTACGTTGTGGTCCCTGCTATCAGGAATGATAGCCCAGTCATATTAGGTAAAAAAAGGGGTCAACCTCGGAATGAAAGATAATAAGCTGCAAATTGGTATGAACCTTTGTTTTGTCATTCTGAATGTTGTCTCAAAAGTCACAATCGTTATCGTGTCCGCGTCTCAAGATATTCAAGGTCAAAGGTCACAAAAATCGGTTTTTCGCGAATATCTGGCTTCCTATCGGTTAAATGAGATTTGCATTTATTATAAAAGTTGTAGGCTATAAAATTCCCTACAACTTTTGTTTAAACTTTTTTTTCATACGACCAACCGTTTTGAAGGTAGAGCGCGAAGAGTGCACATCGTACAGTCATATACGGCCTAATGCAAGGTCAAGCGTGAGTTATGGTTATCAGTACGTTATAAAGTCAATTATTTACTTGGAAATTATAATTATTAAACAATGCCTATTATTTATGTACTAACTATTAATTATTTATATTTAATTAAAGTAAGTGACTTGATTATTCATATATAATTATTCATATTTAACTATTTAAGTATAAAATATTATTAATTCTGGATTATATATTTTAGTTTTATTTTAAGTTAACCCGACATTATATATCTTTTCTTTAAAACGCGTAAATTTCTCAATACTTATATACCTGGAAATACTTGTCCCTACCCTATGCCCTTTTCTATTCATTGCCGGGACAGATGTTCTATAGTATTCAAGGCCACTCTCTCCACTTTGTATGAGTCAAGATTATTCGTAATCAAGTTACTTACTTTAATTAAATATAAATAATTAATAGTTAGTACATAAATAATAGGCATTGTTTAATATTTATAATTTCCAAGTAAATAATTGACTTTATAACGTACTGATAACCATAACTCACGCTTGACCTTGCATTAGGCCGTATATGACTGTACGATGTGCACTCTTCGCGCTCTACCTTCAAAACGGTTGGTCGTATGAAAAAAAAGTTTAAACAAAAGTTGTAGGGAATTTTATAGCCTACAGCTTTTATAATAAATGCAAATCTCATTTAACCGATAGGAAGCCAGATATTCGCGAAAAACCGATTTTTGTGACCTTTGACCTTGAATATCTTGAGACGCGGACACGATAACGATTGTGACTTTTGAGACAACATTTAGAATGACAAAACAAAGGTTCATACCAATTTGCAGCTTATTATCTTTCATTCCGAGGTGAAAGCCCTAATATGACTGGGCTATGATATAAAAGTGGACCCTGGCCAAGA
>LUGF01004542.1:117946-131634 GCA_001625245.1 Calycopis cecrops | reverse complement strand
AGCGCGTCTGTATGGCCCCTATGCGGATGTTTGTGGGCGTCGGTAGTCATGAAAAGGACTCCGGCTGCTCGTTTGCCCTCCTATATCATAAAAAAAAAATTACATTTGTCATCATGGGTTCTAATATTTGAAAATGTATTTTTGCAAGCCACTGAAAATGTCCGCCATATTTTATACAGATTATAAAATGCCACACGGCAACCTTTCTAAATGTTCATGCAAATAAAATCCATTTATTTATTCAATACACTGTCAATATGCTGACTTAATAACGAAGTATAATGAGCTCGTTGTGGTGTTCGCAGGTACGCCATCTCGCGGCTGAAGCAGGCGCCGGACGAGGACCTGATCCTGTACCTGCTGCAGCTGGTGCAGGCGCTCAAGTACGAGGACGCGCAGGAGATACACGACGGTAGCTCATGTTCCATCTATAACGGCGTATCCTTTAGGACGGCAAGAAAACTGGTGTTGATGGACGTTGAGTTCATCAAAAGTCTTCCGAAATTAATTAAGAGAAAACTTCGATTTAATTCTGATAATCTAAAATCGGCTATTACAGATAAATTTGTAAAAATTTTTTTTTTTTTATGATATAGGAGGGCAAACGAGCAGCCGGAGCCATTTTCATGACTACCGACGCCCATAAACATCCGCATAGAGGCTATACAGATGCGCTGCCCTCCTTTGTCCTCCCACCTCCATGGGCCACCGGCTACTTACACACCGCACGAAACGCGACAGCACAGCTGTCACTTTACGCCATACGCCACGCCAAACATTGACCAGAGTAAAAACATATTATACTTTTCTATACTAATATTATAAATGCGTAAAGATTCTAACTTTAGAGAAAGATAGCGCAGCGGGACAATATTTGACGTTTTCGACCCGGAGCTTAGGATAATGGTTCTACACCATTTCGTAGGTTCAAGTGTGTGCTACTAAACACAGGTTATTGTTGCTTCATAATTTTGTCTTTATTTCTCTACGCAGTCCTTATACGAAGTGGGCATAAATAACATTCGTTCTAGTAACTTTTAATAATTAGCTATTTAAGTTCTTCATACAAAAAAACAATTTTCCGTCCGAGCGTAATAAACGCCACAGTGGATCGCGTGCCTACGCAAGATAAGGTCAACAACCCGTGTCGCATGCGGCCGGGGAACGCGAGGGGTCGCGGGGGGGTCTACCAGCTGTCCCCTTTGGACGCGCGGGACCTAGGAAAATTACCATAGTACAGTCACAAGCAATAATATGTCTACACTTCAGTACCGTGTCATACTAACTTTCTAAAGAATTTTAAAAATACAAATAATATGACAAAGTACTAAAGTGTTTATTATTGCTCCTGACTGTACGTACGTATCGTTGTTTGTGTTTAATAGCTTGTGTTGTACGCAGAACACGCGCAAGTGTGCGGTAAGGACGGGGCGGTGTCAGACGGGGAGGGGAAGTTGCTGGGACAGCGCGGCAGCCAGGCCAGTCTTCTGTCCAGTGAGTATACCTACAGTAGAGCAGTAAGAGGTAGTATCACGCTGCATGCATGCAGCCGAATTGGGCCGGCATGTGGAGGTACCTCTTACACGAGACCGGCGTGAAGTGACAGCTGCGCTGTCGCGTTTCGTGCGGTGTGTATGTAAAGGATGGAAGGAGGAGGACGAAGGGGACGCGTCTTTATAACCTCTATGCGAAAGTTTATGGATGTCGATAGTCAAAAAAAATGGCTGCAATTCCCGTTTGCCCCCCCGTTTGTTTATACTATAAAAAAATCTTGCCCGGTGTTTTTTTTGGGAAACAAACCATTGGAGTGTTTTGACGCTACCGACTACCATAAATATCACCATAAAGAGGCTATGCAGATTAATTGCTATACGAATATGATATAATATGACGAATATACCTGTATAGGTATTTTTTGGTTATTTTTTGGTCACTGGCCAAATTTTCAGGTTTGGTTCAGAATCAATAATACATTTGATTTAAGAAATAAAAATATTAAAAAATAATTAGATACAATTACTTTGTCCCATGTTGTAAAACATATTTCTTGGTCACCACGTGCATCATATTCGCGACTCACGGTAGGCCGACGTCACTGACCTTGAAGTCGATACATTTCGTGTAAGAACAACAATCGATGACTTTTTTTAAGGACGATTTCAAATCGATTTTTATTTAAAAAAATATTGCAATTAGACGATAAAATTTAAAACACATCCTTGGAATGATGTTTACTTCCTTATTTTAAAATTTGCCCGGTGACCAAAAAATAACCCTGTATAAAATGTATATCCTATTTATGTCATTTAATATTTATTTTATGAAATTATTAATGGCTAATGTTTTAGAACCGTGTTTATTTATTTATTTCAATTTACAATTGCTTTTTTAACATCCCCTCCCCCTCTATAAACTGAGCTCTGTATCCTACTAATATTATAAATGCGAAAGTTTGTATGTTTGTTTGTTACTCCTTCACGCAAAAAGTGCCGAACTGATTTTCATGAAATTTGGCGCACACATAGAGAGTAACAAAAAGAGAATAACATAGGATAAGTTTTTATCCCGAAAAAATGTTCCTATGGGATGACATGGGATGATTTTCTGTTTTCCACGGGATCAAAATTTACGCGGGGGGAACCGCAAGGCGCAGCTAGTATAATATAATATATAGAATATATTACATATTAACGTTTGTATGTTGCAGTGGTCTCGGGCACCGAGTCGGTCAGCAGCCGCACGGAGGAGGACGCACTCGGCGTCGTAGCCGACACGGCGCAGTGAGTATAGTCACACGCATGCGCATACGGTCACACGCACGCACGTTTACACGCTCATACATACACACTCACACCTACACGCTCAGACGTACACACTCGCAACTACACGCCCAGACGTACACACTTACACCTACACGCTCAGATGTAAAAATGAAATGAAAAAGTTTTTATCCAAAATAGAATCACAGAAATTACTTATTTGAACGTCAACAATTATATCTACCACCGGTTCAACCCATGCCCCGTCCTGAGAAGACCGAGCGTAACAAACTCAGCGGGCCTCATGATGTGATGAAATATAAAAGTTAAAAATATGAAAATACATAATATTGTAAATGATATACAATTTATCAATTTACAAGACGCTTTCTAGGATCCTATTCTAGAGGCGTATGCATTGCCCTCGAAAGTAATTCCTAGTAAGCACGCACATTTACACGCTCAAATGTAAGCACGCACACTTATTTGCATTTCGTAACTCGATCTATCACTTATTTTAATGACATAGCGCGTAACTAAAGTTGTCCTCCGACAATACCACTACTACTAATATTACAATTAGAATCATACTGAATAGTAACTGGCCTAGCGCAACATCAGCCCACAACACTTAACCGCGCTTACATCTCACACTTATCACACTTATCACACTTATCAACTCGGAAAGGGAACGTAACCGGATCGCCTTTGTTTTTCGAGGCGAGGCGATTACATTACGTTTCCCATTAGTGTGCGTTGCAGTATGAAGTTTCATACAAAAAATACTGAACGGCTCGAGGCGATTACGTTCCCTTTCCGAGTCTATAAGTGTGCAGTGACCATTAAACAGTAACGCGAGCTGACTCGCAGTTTTTTTTTAATCGTTTCCTCGTGTATCGTCAGAGAGGCCTCACCCCCGGAGGAGCAGAGCCTGGCCTCGTTCCTCATCTCGCGCGCGTGCTCCAACGGCTCCGTGGCCAACTACCTGTACTGGTACCTGCTGGTGGAGTGCGAGGACGGGCGCGAGCCGCACGCGCGCCTGTACCTGGCGGTCATGCGCACGCTGTCGGCGCGCCTGGCGCGCGGCGGCCCGCGGGCGGCGCGCACGAGGGCGCATCTGGCGCGCCAGCAGCAGTTTGTGGACAAACTGGTGAGACGGACGTACTATGTATGACACTGATGGTGATAAATCACTGATATTCCATTTTGTATTATTAAATTGAATTAATACGAGAGCGAGGGTTCCCAGTTCCCTGGTATAGACAACCTACTTAACTTTCACCCACGTGAAATGAAGTCGCTACGTGGCGCTGCAGATGTCTACAACTACAACAGGGCATTAATATTTAAAAGTTATATATTTTCACTTCTATCGACAGTCCTATTCTTCTTGTTCTTCTGTCCTATTAGTATTCGTGTTTTGGTGCGACATAAAACGTTGTTTTTATCAGGTGCGGCTGGTGCGTGCGGTGGCGCGCGAGTCCGGCGCGCGCGCCCGCAAGGCGGCGCGTCTGCAGGCGCTACTGGCGGATGCGGACGCGTTCAAGTTCAACTTCGCCGCGTTTGAGCCGATGCCGCTGCCGCTCGACCCCAGCGTCACCATCAAGGTACTGCGGGGGGGCACGCCATAATAGTCTGACAGCGTGCTAGGTTTTTTTTTGTAAAGCAGGTTAAATGCCTTTATGCACCTTCCAACCCGCCCTGGGTGGGCCGGCAGTGTGTCGGACTCGGCACAAGAAACGTGCCACTACTGACTAAAAAATCTGCGAAAAGGTTATTGTTACTCGATGGTTCAAGGTTTCACTTCAATTGGCAGCTTTTAGACTGTTGTATTTTTTTACAACTACGTTTTTTCCTGTCTATTCCAGGGTATAGTGGCCAAGAAGGCGCACCTGTTCAAGTCCGCGCTGATGCCGTGCAAGCTGACGTTCCTGACGGCCGAGGGCGCGGAGTACGACGCCATCTTCAAGCACGGGGACGACCTGCGCCAGGACCAGCTCATCCTGCAGATGATCACGCTCATGGACAAGCTGCTGAGGAGGTGCGACACATCTGTCAATTGTCACTCACCAGGTGACAGTTGACAGAGCAGGCACAAGCGACATTTTCTTAAAGTGCGCGTTATATAATGATCACGACAGCATTACCGTGGTATGATGTGAACGAGACGTGCCTCCCCGGTCTCCGGTCCTTCTGGCCCGAATAGGCTGTAGTGTAACAATAGTTGATGCCTAACTGACCTTAGAGAACTGCCCTGTAAATGCTAAAAGCATTTGTGCAAACAGCTAAGTTAAAAAGAATAATAATTATAAAATGACTTGGTCAACAGAGAGAACCTAGACCTGAAGCTCACACCGTACAAGGTCCTGGCCACCAGCTCGAAGCACGGCTTCCTTCAGTTCGTGGAGTCTTCGACGGTGGCTGAGGCGCTCGCCACCGCGGGCTCAATACAGAACCACCTGCGCGGGATCGCGCCCTGCCCCGGGGCTCCCTACGGCATCCGCCCCGACGTCATGGACACGTACGTGCGCAGCTGCGCCGGCTACTGCGTCATCACGTACCTGCTGGGTGAGTGACGTCATCACGTACCTGCCGAGTGAGGGACGACATCACGTACCTGCTGGTTGAGTAGCATGGGTCTATAGACAAGTGATAAGGAACATATACACCAAAGACAAAACATAATGCCAAGACAGACTTATATAATATATGATCAGATTACAAAATACTGGCATAAAGTGGCAGCTGCGTTGTCGTGTTTCGTGCAGTACTCACCCACTACTTAGTCGGTGGCCTATGAAGGCAGGAGGAAGGAGGAAAAGAAGCCTCCTTCTTTTCCTCCTTCATAGGTTGCTATTCTGTCATTAAGAACAGCGGTGCTATTCTGTAAAAATAAATTCGATATCGAGTCTCGCTCAGGTGATCGCACTCACTTCGAAAGCGAATTCACTTGGCCACAAGTGAATTCGAGATACGCGGGTGAAGTGATCGTCGAAACATTCGGGAAATAACCCTACAGAATACCAATTGTAAGAAAAGAATGTCAAAATCTCACTTTCGATAGTTCATCTCACCGCCACACTCACTTCTGTGGCGCTAGAGGTGCGATCGAGTTTTACAGAATATCATTTCTCGTTCTCACCGCGGATTCAGCTTTCGAGTTGTGAAATGACACTTACAGAATAGCACTGCAGGTGTAAATTGCCGTCTGGAATAAAAAAGTCTTTTATTTTGTAAATGAGCGGCTTCTTTGGAATAGATATTTTTTACAGTAGTCGAAAACCTTTTCTATTAAAACCGTCGCGACACCCATAGACATCCGCATAGAGCGTTGCCCAACTTCGTCCTCCTCTTCCATAGGCCACCGGCTACTTACACACCGCGCCCTGTTTATATAGGCGGGGCTAGTGTGATGTGCGCGTGATCTTACTGTACCGTGTCTCGGGCGGGGCTAGTGTGAAGTGGGCGTGGTCAAACTGTACCCTGTCTGCGACGGGGCTAGTGTGATGTAGGCGTGGTCAAACTGTACCGTGTCTGAGGCGGGACTAATGTTGTGTGCGTGGTCTAAACGTACTGTATCTCAGGGGTGGGCGACCGTCACCTGGACAACCTGCTAGTGTCCACCACCGGTGCTCTCTTCCACATCGACTTCGGCTACATCCTGGGACGCGACCCCAAGCCGCTGCCGCCCCCCATGAAGCTGAGCCGCGAGATGGTGGAGGCCATGGGAGGGGTCCACTCGGAACACTACCACGAGTTCCGGAAACAGTGCTACACCGCCTTCCTGCATCTGAGGAGGTGAGTGACAGAGCAGTAGAAGATTTATGGTACAGCACACTTATTTTATTTATTTCGTAAGCGAGCAGTTATCGACTCGGAAAGGGAACGTAAACGTACCGCGTATAACGTATCGTAGGCGAGGCGATTTCGTTACGTTTCCCATTAAATTTTTATTACAGAAATACATATAAATTCATATAATTTATAGATAAACGTGGCCAATTCGAGGCAAGGCGATTATGTTACGTTGTGGTATGATGTTTCATACAAAGAATACTGAACAGCTCGAATTTCGAGTCCACACTACGCAAATTTATTGTCAATTTAGTCAGATTGGACGTAAAATTGTGTCGTGTATAGGTGTTATGTGTGTATGTATGTGTATGTAATGTGTCTGTATGAGTATGTAATATATGTATGTGTATGTAATGTATGTAGTGTGTGTGCTGTACGTGTACGTAACGCCCGCAGACACGCGAGCCTGATGCTGAACCTGTTCTCTCTGATGGTGGACGCGTCCGTCCCCGACATCGCGCTGGAGCCGGACAAGGCGGTCAAGAAGGTGCAGGACAAACTGAGGTGAGCTGCATTCACTTCATTCTTCATTAGCTCAAGCTAATGTTTAGTTTTTTTTTATGGCATAAGGGGGCAAACGAGCAGTCGGAGCCATTCTCAGAACTAACGACGCCCATAGACATCCGCAGAGGCTATACAGATGCGCTGTCCTCCTTTCTCCTCCCACCTTCATAGGTCACCGGCTACACCGCACGAAACGCGAACACGCAACGCCGGTCTCGTGTAAGCGAGAGGTACCTCCCCGGTCGTGCTGGCCCAATTCGGTGTGGCACTATCTCTTACTAAACTAGCCCTGCGTCTGGTAGATGTACAATCTATGGAGAGAGGGTCCAATGACAGGTCGAACGTAACGTGGCTAGAGATAGCGAGCCTAACTTATCACTGAGAGACCGCTCAGTGTCAGCACGCATGGTCATAACATAATCAACATACGTATAATAACGTAATTAATTTATATTCAGACTCCAAAAATACCTGCAGGTCTATAAAATCAGCCATTATCTCAACTATAATCTATCTTTAATCACAAATAATTTAAATTGGTAATATGGTTCCCGGATTTCACAGCAATGACAGCTTTGTGACAGCTATACTCACGATGCTTACGCGCGAATCGTGAGCGCCGTTAGCACGACAGATGACGTCATATATGACGTCAAGTGAGCTGACATGAGCAATGTAAGCACAAAACGGACCTGTCATTATCGCGCTAATGGCGCTGTTAGCGTGATTCGGACCGCGGCCATCGTAGGCATCATCTGTCAACTCTGATCTGTCAGTTCTACATCAATTTTGGCATATACATCTGCAACACCCTGTACTGATACTGATACTGTACTTTTCAGACTGGACTTGGGCGACGAGGAGGCCGTACACTATCTACAGAACCTGTTAGACATGTCTGTCACAGCCGTCATGGCGCACCTAGTCGAGCAGCTGCACAAGTTCGCGCAGTACTGGCGCAAGTGAGCGGCGTACGTACGAGCGGATACGCACGTACGAGCGGCGTATACGCATCCGCGAGTTTACGCAATGTGGCGGATTTTTTGGCTTTTGCATCTTTGAAAGAGCTTATATTTTCTCGACAAAATGTGCCCATGTAATCTACACACTTGGAAGGTGACTGAGAATGGTCGCAGTGGATAAGTCTGGGCAAAGTTCCTTTTAGTGACATTTGTGTCTCTAGACACCGTCAGACTTATTTGTTCTTGAGGGTAGAGATCAAAAACAGTCAGGGTCGGCTTTCGTAGGTTACAATTAAAGTGTTGAATAGTTATTACATAATAACTACCTAACGACCACAAACGCTTCATAATAATGTCTCAAAAATATAAATCATGATTTATGAGACAATTAAATAATACGCTCATCTGCACTTTCATTGTAACCGTTGACACCAGCCCTGACTCATCTGTAGGAAAAATGTAAATTAAATATATATATATCTATATTTTTATTTATACTACATATTACATTAAATACTATGTTTTGTCAATGTTAGCATAGACAAGAATAACCAAATATGTTTTATATTAAATTAATTTACTAGTGTGTGTGGTGTGTCTTATATATCAGCACACTATATTACTAGATAGATAGAGGTTATCTAACTTTTATATTTATGTGTATTGTTGAGTACTGAATTTATAGTCTATGGACATATGGAAGTATATATATAGTAAGTAGTATATGGATCATTTGAAGGGCTAAGCTATATTATATTTTTACTTATTAAATATCTGCGCCCTGAGGGTGAGGTATAATTTATCACAGATGGACTGTTCGTTTTTTCTAAAAAAAAAATACTATGTTATGCCATATTGTAATCTAGATCTGTGCCAAATTTTAGCTGAATCCATAAATAAGCATGAAAGAATAGCAAACTTACATACATTTCTTACTATTCGGAAATGCTGGTACAAAGTTACTTTTTAAACAAATTCACATTCTCCTGTAGTAGGACGCATCATTTTGGATGTTGGCAATGAAATAGGCAAATAAACATTGTAGGTACAATTACCCATAAATAAGGGAGAGGCGGGAAACTTGTAATATTTCCTCATACATATTTAATGTTCGTAGATATTGGTTTTCACATACTTTTATGTAATTGCATAAACTGAGCAGATGAAATTTGCATGTAAACAATTTTGTTAGCCTAAGAGGGTAGATGTGAAAAATGGTGTTTAAATATGTAACTAATTGTAAGTAATATGTAATTTTCTACTGTGATATTTTATCTAAACTACTTAAATAAATTATTTTTGTACAATAAATATATTTCTTTTATTTATCTTTAGTATATTTATGAGAGTGCAGCATATAATTATTTAAGACTAGATGTAAAATATGTACATACATTATAATAAGATTACAAAATTGAAGTGATTTCATATGAATATAATACAAAGTTTTTATAAAGATGTCATGGTAATTGAACTGGTGCCACACTATGGTAGTGGTACTACCACTTTTTTTTTGAGAAAAGAAATAACAGAACAATGCAATTGTCTGTTAGACCTCTGGTGTTGCATGTGTCTGTGGACGTTGATGATCATTTACCATCAGGTGGCCCAACTGCTTGTTTGCTTCATAGGCTATTAAAAAAAAGAACAGTTACCTGAAAGAATTGATGGTTACAATATCAATGAATGGACTAGAAAATGAACAATATCATAAACTAACATGAAGGACAGGTCATAAAAAGGCTAATCAGTTGGTAAAACTATTTTTTTCTATATCTAACTAAAGGATCTTGACAATCAACCTGAATATTTATGTAGGGTCATATAATTTGAAGTATTTCAACTGTAGTTTAATAACTAAACACTACTTCATTAAATTGTAATGCACACTAAGCATTATATAAAGCATTATTGTTATAAATTTGCAAGTTGTTTTCCCATGTCCTATGTGAACATTTTAATTTTTATTTATTGAAAGTTTGTGTTTGTTTTTTACTCCTTCACGCAAAAACTGCTGAACCGATATTCATGAAAAAATCGGCACAAACATAAAGGGTAACTTGGATTAACAAATAAGATAGTTTATATCCCGAAAAAACGTTCCTATGGGATGCCATGGAAGGATTTTCTATTTTACATGGGATTGAAATTTGCGCAGGTGAAACCGCGGGCCGTAGCTAGTAGATTATAAATCAGATGTAATCATAGAATATTCTACATATTTGCACTAATTAAATTGCTCCCATTAGCAACACAGTCACTAGCTATATAGATTTTACTTGCGGTAACAGTTTCTATGACACTGCAAGCGGCTATCTCTGCGTATGTCACACCACCAATCACATACACAAGTATTGTTCTAGGTTTCAACACAAATTCACTTTGCTTGTTCTCCTTCAATTGCTTTAGTAGTGACTTGGCATCTTTGCATCCAAATTCCAAGTTACCCAATTTCAAATTTGTCAATTTCTCATTTAATGTTTGCAATCCCACTTTGTATTTATCAATTATCTTTCCTCCAACTTTTAAATCACTCAGAGCAGACAATTTAGACAGAACGTCAACAAATGACTCAGATGTCAATAAAGCATTGCACAAGATTGCAATCAATGGTGTATAGCCCCCATTAAACACATAACTAGGAGATCTTCCATCTTCAGATTGACTAGACAACTGTTTTAACTTATTTGCAGCAGATTGAAAGCCATTCTGCCATTTTGGCAGTCTGTCACTTAAATTTCCTAGATTTGATAAAGATAGTTTGGGACTTGAAGGCTGAATTAGTAGTCCAGCAGTAATTAAATTATTGAAAACATACAAAAACTTATATCCAAATGCTAATAAATATTTACTGACCAGACTGTTATATTCATCATATGTTAACCCTTGTGTTAGACTTAGAAGACACATGAGTCGCAAACTGTTATAAATATGAATATCTGTCCCAAAGTTTTCATCCACATATGCAAAGTTTGATTTCTTATTTCTGTTATTCAACATATCACTCTCCGTTGATGTTAAACTTTCAAATGTGTTGTTCATTTCAGATATAATAGTTTCAGATGCTAATACATGATTGACAAGATTCTGTTTAAACAAGGTGACTTGCTGTAATTTAGTTGCAACATAATCCTTCATCTCTTGTATACCCAAAGCTTTGATATCCTCATTCTTAAGGAGTTTTGCTTTTGAGCTTAATACACTTAGTACTTCAGAAAAGTGTCTATGTTTTATCTCTCCATATAAATTGTCTAAAGAACTATCTAATGTAACTAAAGTATTTTTACACTGAGTATCTTCTTTAGCAGTCAGATGCAGCTTGCCTTTCTTCAAATTAGTTTCTTTGACATTCATATCTAAATAACCACATGTTATGTTAAATATTTCACTCAACAAACCGCTATATGTTGCTGGTGTTAAAAGACTTGAGGCATAATCCTGATCTCTATCAACTATCACCAAGGCTCGAACGTCCTGTGCATTGTCTGTTATAAAATCCCTTGCATAACTTTCATTATATATTTCCAGTACATTGAGAACGCTGTTAGACATTTTCCCCAAAGACAAAATGCAGTTTGGAAGTCCTATGACATGGAATAAACTCCACAGTGACATGGAAATACTGGGTAGTAATGAATGATTTTGTTCAACAAAGAGTTGCTTGTAGAGGAAAGGAAGCTCAAAACTCAGAATATTTTCATCCAAGTACATTAGCTCCCAAGTAAATGAATGGAGTTTGACAATTCCATACAATCCTTTACTCTCCAACAGTAAATCATATGATGTTATTACTTTTGGTATAATTATAATATTGAAAAAGTTACCATCAGAGAGAGACGGATTTTGGCTAAGCAACGATGAAATGTGATCTAGAACACATTTATACTTGATGATGCAGGCGGGCATAAAGTATAATCTGTTTAGATTTGCTGTTGCTCCCAATTGTGGATCCATTTTATATATTTTGTCAATTCCACGTTGCCTGAAAACAAAATTTATTACAAAAAATTTAAGTAGACAGAAAAAGCAATAACTTTATTTTACAATAATAATTAATAACTCTTCACTAGGCAAGTTTATGATATACACTAGGTTTGAGAAGTGTTTATCAACCATCATCTGGCTGAAATGACAATACATATTTACATTTTTCTATCCACGGTAGTTTTTAGGAGCCTGTGCATGTAAAGCAGCATTTAGCTTTCTTGTTGAAAGCTGTCTGTCTGGCGCCACAGATCACGTCACGAAATCTAAATGTAATGGTTCACACTTAACCATACATTTTACAAAGATATAACAAACTATAAGTGTAATACGACAAGACAAAATACAAGGAGAAAGTAATAGCTTACTTTAGCCAATTTAGACCGCATATCCTCTCTAGAGGTTTGATAAGTGCAGGATCTATAATTAAATCGATTTTATCCCCACATAATGAAAGAATACTTTCTAGCTTCTTCTGAGAAATAAGATTTAATGAATTCAATTTCAATGAAAGTGGCTGATCCATGCTGAGATCTTATGCTTCTCCAATTATTAAATCCATGTGTTATGTCAGATGTATTTCAATCCATTTAAAAAGCATTATACTGCACAAAACAATATTCCTTTCTGATTAGGAAACACAATCTTTACTCACAATCAAACACAGTCTAAAGAAAATATTTACTAAAAAGTTCGCAATTCGCATTGCAAAATTTTCTTTTTTTCTTCTTCTTCTTACAATCTTAACATTCAAACATTTGTTACGATAATTTGCCAAAGATAAAAATTGAGGATGTAATTTACGTTTACGTAACTTACGTAATTTACGTGATTTACGTTTTTTTTTTTTTTTTAGATAGACAATACGCTAAAGCAGGCAAAATACCTAGGGCAGCTTCATCGCTATGAGAGGCGAGTGATAACAACTCGAGCCTCTGTTTATGCCGAGGACAGCGGGTGTCCTCAGTTCCCCACCTTTAACGGAGGGGAGCAGCTCGCGCGCGGCAGCTGAAAAGTGGCCGACACGGGTCATGAGCTTGAAGAGCTCTATGAGCTATCTTGACTGGGGGGCCCGGACCCCCCTTCCACCACTGGCGGGTGGTACGACTCGTGCGCGGGTGTCGTGTCTAACCTAACCGGTTCGGCGGTTTGATTTGAGCTCTGTAAAAGGGCACTGCCATTGTTCCCTGAGTCTAAACTAACATCGTCGTTCTGGCTTACCGGAGCCGAACGTGTGTGCTGGATGCCGCGGGATGTCACTCGTATAAAGATTATACAGAGTGGGGGAGAGAACAGAGCCCTGAGGGACTCCTGCTCTTAAGAGGCGGCTGGTAGACAGCGTACCCTCTACCCTATACTGAAATTGCCTATTGGTCAGGTATGTCTTAATGGTTAGCACAAGTCTAACCGGCATACCTAGACGGAACAGTTTACAGATTAGGCCTTCGTGCCATACTCTGTCGAACGTTTTGGCTACATCAAAAAAGACTGCGCATGTCGGAATATGTCTCTTACGGTTGATACCATCGTGAACGAATTCACATAGACGGTGAACCTGAAGCGGACAACTATGTTTTTCGCGGAAGGCGAACTGCTCATCCATGAAGAGATTACCCTCCCGCAC
>LUGF01004542.1:84277-99192 GCA_001625245.1 Calycopis cecrops | reverse complement strand
TTGTCGAACAACGCATTATGTAACATTACTTTTAAATTAAAATAAACACCCTAGTTGACAAAATTTAGATAAATAAGGCCGTTCTTTTTTTCAATTTAAGTATTATTTTTTTTTAATGTGCTGATTTGTGTGTTACGTAACATTTTGGGGAGGAGGGGGCCAATGACTACCGACGCCCATAAACATCTGCATAGAGGTTATACAGATACTTTGCCTCCCTCCTCCTCCCTCCATAAACCACCGGCTTGATGATCTTTTGCTTCACAAATCGTCAATGGTCATTAACTATCTGACTACTTGTGGCGTGTCCCTTATGTCTTTTTGGGTTCAAAGTGACCTCACGACCTGTGGCAGAACATTTTAAGACCAACAGGCAGTCAGAACCAAGTCAGGTCAACTAATGCATGTCATGCAGTTGACCTGACGTGACATGTAATGGATATCAATAAAATTACTACCTCATTTGCCTATTTATTATTATTTATTAAGTTGTCTGTGGTAGTTGTGGTCTCTCGAATAGAAATACTGTTTTAAAATTTTTAATTTACTTTTATAAACCAGTAAGCATTAATAACTGCGATGCCGAACACGTGGTCACGGCCTTGTTTTGAAGCATCTTAGAATGCTCGCGGTACCATAGTGATTAAAACCCTTATTTCCCTAACATATATAACATATCGTTTGCTATACAGTAACAGTGGACGCAAGTCAACTGTCCATGGCTGCCGTATGTTATGTATTTAAACCGACATAATTCATTCATGTACATTTGAGTGCAAGTATAAGCAGAAAGGACAGCCTTTAAGTTCTTAGCGCCATGTTTGCCATTAATGCTTACAAAAGGAACCCAACATAGCTGTACATAGTATTACAAAATAAGAACTGAACTAACACTGAGGACTACTATGTTGTGTTTTACAGCCACTTTACAACGAGACCATCAATATTGTTGAGTTATTACATTTTCACATCATTTAAGAAGTGACAGCAAAAATCATTTAAATTATAGAGGCCATACACAAAAGTAAAACAATACCACCACACCGAGTGTGTTACTCTTTGCTAATAACCCCAAACCACATTTTGAGGTTGTTTCCTCTAGAATTTATTATACACAACGATATTGCATTAAACGTTTAATTTTGAATTGAAATTTTAAGATCCATTCATGATTATTTATTATGTGCTAAATTATACTATTTTTTCAATCTTTTAAATTAAATCAGAATAAATGTGATGGATTAAGGATTGTTAAAACCGTGGCCTACGACTAGGGCACAATGTAAGTGGACCTGAATATGTATATGTGTGTTGACTGTGGTACGAGGTACTGGGCATGGTCGCTATACACTTGCATGATCATTGGTTGATACTAAAATACATACATTATACATAATATCATCTATTAAAACAAACAAACGGTCAGATAACATTTATTTTAAAAATTCAGGGGCACTCATCTGTATTAGTTATGTCATTATGACAAAACACTTTTGGATTATTAAAGTTAAGTAGAATCTGCTCTGTTTATGAAAAAATATCTGATAATAAGTAATGAAAAGATGACACTAAGGTGAATTTTAAAATATAATGGCCTTATTTGGAACTACAATTATTAAATGATTGCTTTTGCAATACCCTTTCTTTCCCCTATAATTGGGCCGATAAGGAACTTACCATCTCCAATAAAACATAAAATTGATTAAAATAATGCGATCACAAGACGCATGTGAAAGTTTTTAATTGTAACTCACAAAGGATTACCATATCAGTTTTGTCATTCATTTATTGGTTTGATAAATTATAATTTACGTACAAGAGTGCAATAATAATGCAGCAGATAGTGAGTGGCATAATCAAAAAATTTGCAGCAATACTTATTTTGCTGACAACACCAAAATGTTATTTGCTAGACCAATAAATTACTAACAAACCGAATTAATGATAAATTCAAAACAAACAGTCATTACAGTTAAATCATTATTATATGTACTCCATTGTCAATATATTGGTTATATATTTTAATAACTGAAAAGACATTAAACAAAAAGAAGCACTATAACATTTTCTCATTAATAAAGCATATATATATAATTATATAGTAAATGTAGTAAATGTGTCTATTTTCATAAACCAACAAAAAAGTTATTCTAAAACTAACAATAGTTGGTGGATCATCTTGCCTGTAACTAACCAGACAGTGTGTTCCATAAGTAACCACTAACCATGAGTGGTGTTCCATAAGCAACCACTAACAATATTAACCCTTCACTCACTAACATTACAGGTGCACGGCACAGCACCTACCATCGCTGGCCAGGACAAGGCCAACCCCACAGCGCTGTTGCTCTCTGCCGTGATGATGTTACGTTACATGAAGTTGTCGGACTATGCTGACAGAATTGAATCGGCCTGCTTCAAGGTGCTCAAGGAGGGAAAATTTCTGACGGGGGATCTGGGAGGATCCAGCACTTGCAGTGCCTACACCAATGCGATTATACAAAATTTAAAATAAGCTGCCAACATCAGTGATTTAGATAATCCACACCGTATGATTTATTGTATGCAGTTTCGGTAATGCAATATTAAAAGAATGTCCGTTTTGGTTATATTTATTATTTATTTATTAAACACAAATATGTAACATATATGTCTTTGTCAAGGAATTTAATTCATACTATTTATTCTAACAAGAATGTTAAGCGAAGATTGATATCTAAACAATTAAATTTGTTTGTCAATACTTCAAATCCTTATAAAACACTGTTTGATAGGATTTTATTATATGAATTAGTGGAAGTTGATACTGTGTTGTTCAGTTGTTATTAGTATGACATTAGGCTAACTAAGTGTATGTTTTTTTATGTTGAAACTATTTACTGATAAAATTATGAACAAACATAAATACATTTGAGTATAATTCGACCACGTTAATAAGTACATCGGCTTTCGTCCTTGACGCAGAACAGTGCAACATAGGCCGATCTAATCCGATTTATAACACCAATTCAATAAAAACCTTATTCCACAACTAAAGGCTTAAAATGTAGCAAGACGTGAGCTTATGCTATCTCGCTCACGATATCTGTGCTGCATGACTTTTGACGTGTGAATGAATGGCAGCCTATGAGAGCTGACATTCGGCTAAGCAACTGACGAATGCCAATACAGCCAACTCTCGTTTGACCAATGGCGAATGAAGAATTTCCCGTGCAAAAATATTGCCTGGTGATTGGCTTAAATAATTTCGCCTTTCCAAAAAATGATTTCTGCGCAGGTACATCGGTGTAACTTATTTAAATGGTACTTATTATACATGATAATATTCAATCTTTAAAGATCAGTGTTGGTTAAAGTTCAACTTGTACAATAAACAAACAGTTGTATTAGCGAGTTAGTAGTTGAATTAATAATAATTATATAAAGTTGTTGTCACGTGTGTGGTGTGCGGATTTAACTTGTGGCTGTATTATATAAAAGTACCAAACTTGTGCAGTATAAAGTTATATAATCTGAAATGTTACTTGCCCTTCTGATCCTAAAATAGGTCATTATACAATAATCAATTGTTTGTTTTCAGTTTTTGTAAGCACAGATGTTCAGTAAAAACATAGATTTTTTCATACATATGTATGTAATCTTTATCGCTATTCTATACTTAAAGTGGATCTGTAAAATTAATTAATGGAAAGTGTTATAAACAGCTTATAATACTTGAATAAAACTAATAGTACAAATGAAAAGAGATATGCAAACAATAAGAATCTAATGGTAGATATACCACGGTTGATTTGTAACGAACAATTATGACTATGTATGCAAATGCAATTTTATTTACTTGTGATTTAAACTATGTATACAACTTTAATTGTGAATGTGTGTTACCTATGGATTTTACTTTGTTGTTGGACCCTAAGTGAGAATAACAATTTATAGCTAATTTTTATATTTTATGAAAAAGAACCCAATTTACTAACAAAAAGATTAGTCAATACCTAGATCTGCCACATGGTACAGCAAACTGCCAATATGTTGATGAATGGTGACATTTTAATTGATTACTTTGTTGCTACAACAAAGATGAATATTTGAATGTTTTTTATTTATTATTTATTTATTCAATCATGCTGTCATAGACACTAGTTAAAAATATAGCAAGAGGGTTTTTAAAACCTGTGAAGAACTTGCTAATAGATATAACACTGATCAGTATTTTAGTTACCATAGTACTTGTACCTAGCAGTATGTAGTACGCCATTTATTTAGTTTACTATAAGTTCTACCATTTGACATTGTGATATTATAATTTTATTGATTAAAGTTTAATGAAGTAACGCTTTTGTGTTATTAGTAGATATTTAAAGTATAATTGAGTATCGGCATTTGTAGTAAACTGGTACGAAAGTTGAAACTTGTTTGTTCTGAATCAGCAGCAAAATGAAATAGCAATAGTGTGAATACTAAATGATGTTATTTTTTAATTTTTCGGTACTTTTTCAAAATCTAAATATTCAAACATTTTTTTCGTTCCTCCGGATTCTTTTTTTATTGTGTTTGTTTATTCCTGTGCCTAAAATAAGTTCAGATATGATCTGACAATAAAAGTGTGCGTACTTTGTTAAATGTTAGTAAAAGTAATGTAAATCTGCGAGGAAAAATAAAGAGATGCCTTCATTTATTTCTTTGTGTGTATGATGTTTTATTAAAATGTGTCAGCCAAGTCCATTTAAAAGTCATAATTTCATAAATAATGAAAATGTTACGTTAATGTTTCTGCACAGAAACAACATTTCTTAGATAAATGCCAGCCTGGTTTGTTGTAACAAATAAAATACGAGCTTCAGATCTATTTGTAGTTATCTAAAGGGGATGTTTTATTTCTGGCCCGCATGATGCCGCCGCAGTCTCACATTTTCATTTATTGAATGGGCTATTTTCCAGTATTAAAAATAAAAGCTTATTGAATGTAATCTTAAATTAATATGATTTATAAAGACATTATGTAGTGAAATAATTTGTTAATAATATTTTATAGTAAAATCTTTTTTTTTTAATATTTATTTTTGTTCACAAGTCACGTGACACGAAACCATGTCAATTGAAGATGACGTTACACGTGCATGCTGATACCGTAGGGTCAAATCACACCAAAAGGGCAGCGAAGCGGAGCGCACAGCGTTTATGTGTCATATGAATTTCTACTTTATAATACTTATTATCGCATGAGAAACTCGAACGAGACGCGCGGATTTCCGCGACTGCCCGAGAAGTCGCTGGAATTCCATAATCGGAGCCGTGCGACTTCGCGGGAAGTCCCGGGAATGCTTGAGCAGTCGCGAGCGGCCGCTGGAAATATCCCGATTGCCGCCTGTCGCGCCCGCTCCCCGCGCGCGTTTGTTGCGCGCGAGCATTGCATTCATTCCTTGCAGTGTAATTAATACAGAAGTGTTTGAAGTGGATGAAGAATAGCTTATTTATTTGGTGGTGCAAATGTACGACTGCTTATACAATACCAAATCAAGGCATTACAGCGATAAACACACTTCTTCCACAAATCGTGTACCCAAAAGTTTCTTTTATTTTTAAATCTTCGGCCTCTTCCTCTTCAATTATATGTGCAATAATAATTAAATCCAAAATACCCATTTTAACTGCTTAGATACAAGTTTCCTCGAGTTTTGTTAGAATTGAACTGCGCATAGGAGATCGACCCGTGAATTCATCGCGGGCGGGCTCGAGAAGGCGCGCGGAGTCCCGCGACTTCTCGAGCATTCCAGCGACTTCCCGAGCAGTCGCGGGAATCCGCGCGCCTTCCCTACCGGGCGGGTCGCTGCGCTTCGACGCTCTTTCGGTGTGCATTGACCCGAAATCTACTGACAGTACCAGTTAATTACTTTAAAATGTAACTTTTTATGTATTATGTAATACGCGCAATAAAGTATATTTCATTCTAGTTTAATTTATGCATAATACTAGCCATTATTCAAATTGCTATTTTGACTGTCAGCTCATCTTAACGGATTTGTCAACTGACAACAACAAAAAAAAGGTTGCCATTTTGCTTAAAGAAGCGTTTTCGCGGGTTTTATAAATTATGAATCTTTAATTAGAAATTTTGAGATAAATACTTATCAGAAATAAAAACGAAAAATTGTATAAGTTCCTTGATCACTGATAAATATTCTTTTTGAAAACTTGGAAAATAGCCCATTGTACAAAATCAGTGTGTTGCCATGCTAAGCACTTAGTTATGTAGCCATCTTGTTTGAACCATGACTAATTTCAGGTTTCTTATTTCCCTTATCCTGTACAAAATAAAACGAAGGTATTATATACATTATATCTATATATAATATAATAATATATATAATATAATAATATTTGTGGACTTTACACACCACGTTAGTCTAGCCCCGTGCTAAGTACCGTAAGGACTTGTGTTACGGGTACTAGACAACGGAAATATATTTAATATGTTTTATAAATTTAAGAAATTTTATATATTTAAGATTTTTATTATAGAAATACGTATAATACATAGATAAACATCCATGACCTAGGCGGGATTCGAACCCGCGACCCCTGGCGCAACATGCTCCGCTTAACCGGGCCCTGTGCCACTGCGCCAGCCTGGTCGTCTATATATTAATACTTGAATCAAAAACTTAGGGCACATTTTTACGAAAAATTGCGCGGACGGAGGAGTATGGAATTTGGTTCACTAGAAGATACACTACCATGTATCTGACGCATTGTATATATATGTAAATAAGCTTAGATAAATTTAGTATTCTATAGGTACTTTATCTAAGTTAGCAAGTGTTGAATTTTACATTTTATTACAATCGTTGACCAAGGACGTCCTTGTTGTTTACCTTATTAGTCCGTTTTTTAATTTGAGACTTGAGAGACTAAACTAACAGGCGCGATGTTGCTAGTTTTTTGTAATTCATAAATAGCGTTGTGCCACTATCGGAAAAATATGTCGTTTTTAAAGTTATCGACACAGAAACGTGAATATGATCTATAATGACCTGCGCAGACGAGGGGTTTTAGTCCGCGGACTTTTTTGTCCGCTAAAATGCTTACAACTGTATGAAGTAACACAAACGAGGGATTAAAAGTACCGCGTACAAAAAGTCCCCCGGATAACCGGGGACATGCAGAGAGCGGACCGGACCAAGGCACGCGGGAGTACCCGAGAGTAATAGAACTGTAGTGAGTACGTGAAGCAACGCACACGGAGGACTTCAGTCCGCGTTGTGCTCGTGAGGTACGTTCCGGGCAACAAATGTTCGCACGTCGTGTGTGTTGAGTGCGTGCGTGTGAGGGGCCTTTTTATTCGCGGAGCATGCTTTGTACTTCTTCGTGGTCAAAATCCCTCGTCGGCGCTGGCCATAAAGCGAATTAATAAAATATTATGGTAGGTATATATACCATATTTTCTTAATTTTTAGACCTATAGGTTTAAAAATTAATTTTCATATGGACTTGTAGGGATGTACCTATGTATGAATACTTACTCAGATAAAAGAGTCTTCGAATAGCAATAAAATCTTGCTTTTCCTACCGATTTAAACATCCTGGATTTTAAAATAAAGATACATTCAGTTAAAGTGCGATAAGGTGAGGGCACGCTGGCGTGTCCCCGAAGAGCAACTTTGAAATCGTAGTAAGGACTGACAGACGCACTGTCATTGCTAGATTTAACGTTAGCTGATACTCCTACTACGCCTCCGCTGAACTGAGTCTCAACCTAACGACATTAAAAAGCATCTAATAGCCCATCTGAAATGAATAAATTTTTCTCTAATTAAAAAATAAATATTTTCCTTCCAGGTGCACGGCACTGCCCCCGACATAGCCGGAAAGGACATGGCGAATCCAACAGCTCTACTATTATCTGCTATAATGATGTTAAGGCATTTACAACTCAATGACCATGCGGATAGAATTCAGAATGCATGTTACGAAACGTTGAGGGAGGGTAAATCCCTGACCGGAGATCTCGGCGGCAATGGGAAATGTAGCGAATACACTGCTGCCATCATCTCAAAATTGAAATAAGTGGTGCCAGATTAAAAATCACTGCCTAATGTATCGACCGACAACCCCGTTATAATATGAACGTGATGTAGAGTCAATATTTGTGATTTGTACCAAAGTGTATAATATATTGTATGTCAGAATGCGGTGGTAAATTTTTATTTACAGTGTGACACTAGCAGAAACGAAAAGTATTTATTGTTACTTTTTACACCCGAATAATTATAAAAAAACATGGTAGATGAAATAATTACTTTAATTAATAATAAATATTTATTATAAACAGTTTTATTTTGAATCCATTTTTAATATATATAGCAATAGCAGATTTTTATAGTAAAAGGGGGCAAACAAGAAATCGGACCCGCAAATTTGCATGACTACCGCCTCCCATATACATCCGCATAAAGTTTATACAAATGCTTTGCCCTGTTTCCCCCTCCCTACATGGGCCTCCAACTACTTACCACCGTCCACCACACGAAATGAGATAGCACAGCTGCCTTTTTACGCCGGTTTTGTGTAAGGGAGAGATACCTTCCCGGTCCTCCTGGCCCAATTCGGTTACACGCATGCATGCAGCGTGGTACCCTATACAGGGTTATTTTTTGGTCACCGGCCAAATTTTCAGGTTAGGTTCAGAATCAATAATACATATTTTGATTTATGAAATAAAAAATATTAAAAAAATAATTAGATACAATTACTTTGTCCTATGTTGTAAAAACATATTTCTTGGTCACCAGTCACCTCGTTCATCACACTCGCGACTCACGGTAGGCCGACGTTACTGACCTTGAAGTCGATACTTACGTGTAAGAACAACAATCGATGTATTTTTACGGACCATTTCAAATCAATTTTTATTTAATAAAATATTATAATTAGACGATAAAATTTAAAACACATCCTTGGAATTATGTTTACTTTATAATATAATAATAATAATAATAATCTTTATTGGTTATTTTCTCACATTTCTTTTTAATTGAATACTCTGACTCCTAAACTAGGCCTAAGCCTGTGACTCAGGAGTGTGACTTTCTTATTTTAGAATTTGGCCGGTTACCAAAAAATAACCCTGTATATAGGTACTTATGTTTTCATGAGTTGCAAAAACATATACAAAATGGTGACACGAATTTGTAACTAAGGGCACAAAAGTGCGTTAGTATAAGGTTCAGTGCTACAAGAATAAGACAGGTTTTATAATTGTTTTTAATTTCTAAATCAGAACAAAACTAATAAATTAAACCAACCTGCAGCGAAAACGCTTCATATTGTAATTTATTTTGCATAGGTATTTTTTTAATAATATATTTATAGCGCCAACGATAGTCAGAGTTTTTGATGAGTAGGTACCGACACTAATTGACATTCGCGAGAGTGTTATGCAGAAAACTCTCCACTCTCCTTTTTTCCTTCCGTTTATTGGGCCATTCATGCTATACATCATACGAAGCCACTATCCACTTTTCGTTTGTATGAAACGTTGTAAGAACACGACGCGTTTTATTGACGGAAAATGCACAGGATTATATTATCATTATAGAAAAAAAGGCCAATAAGCTTGTGGTAGGTAACTACCGTGCACACAGACAGCCGCACATGGACTCGAGCTCTCTTAGGTGCGTCACTGGCACTGGCCTTTGAGGTATGAGTAGATATGTCATTTTCTAAAAAACTTCAAGTCATCATAAGTCGGATAGATAAGATATTTAAAAAAATGTGTCAGGACATTTAAAATTGATAACAGAAAACGTTTCAGTTTTACGAATTCTTGTCTATTTATTTGTGCGCGCATCACAAGCTGCACGGATTTTGCTGCAAAAACCAATCTAAGAAAATTCAAGTTAAATTATGGGATATAAATATTCGTTAATGATGCATGGCAAATGCCGCGGGCATAGCTAGTTGTACTATCTGCTACTATGATTAGATCACAATTAAAGTTTAAAACTTACTTTATTGGCAAAAGTACCAATAATGAGGCAACAAACTAAAAAATCTTCCAATAACTATGACGTTGACAGTGTCAATCACCTTCCACACTGACATAAGTACGGCATGCACTTGACATTTGACAATGTTTACGATGTGCATAACCTAAAAAGTCTTATTTAATTTCAAAATACTTTAAACAATAGTAAACGAGTATTTAAATGTGCATATTTTAATAATTATGGTGAAACGAGTGAGTATTTATCAGACATTGTATTACTATATTGTTAAAAATGTGTTTAAATATAGTTCATATGATTTTTGTTTTTAGCGTTTAATAAACAACACGCTTGAATAAGTAATATGTTCTTTTAGGTAGCAGCCTCTATCGTGGAGGACAATGACGATGAAGATGTCATTAATGGGAATGGTAAACGATCTGGTGAGGACAATAAAGATGGGAAAAAACGTATCAAAACCAAGAGTTTGTACCGTCAACCTACTGCTAATGAGTTGAATCGCCTTCAGGAGACCGAGAACCTGTTTAACTCCAACCTCTTTCGTCTCCAAGTAGAAGAAGTGCTAGCAGAGGTGAAAGTTAAAGAGAAAACAGTTAAGAGATTTAAAGAATGGCTCACTAACTTCAAAGATCATTTAATGTCAATAGTTGAAGATGGCGTTGAATATGACTTATCAGAAAAGAAATTTACTAAACACTTAAAAGTGAAACTACCCATATGTGCAAAATTACAGACCACAAAAGTTATATTTAAGTTTCACAAGTTCACCGACATTGAAATTGTAGGGTCCTATGCTTTAGAATGTTCCATTAATTCGAAGTTAACCATAGACTTACAAATTGTAATACCCGCTGAAGTATACACAAAGAATGATTCTGTCAACTACAAATATCATTTGAAAAGGGCTGCGTATATGGCATATGTTGTAAATCATTTAAAAAAGCTGGACACAATAGAAGAGTTACATTACACATGTTTAAATGGAAGTGAAACAAAGCCTTTGATTAAAATAAAACCAAAAGGAAAACTCAGTAATATATCTGTACTAATTAATTTTGTTTGTGATACAGAAACATATAAACTGCACAGGTTCAGTCCATCTCGGAATAATCTAAGAGAATCGTGGTTATATGGTGGAGAACATAAAGAAAATGAACTTATGCATCCAACTCCATATTACAACAGCAGTATATTAGCGGATCTTACATCAGAACCTAACCAAGAACTTCTTAAAAACACATTAACAAATTCTGACAACTTAAGACAGGCAATAGTGCTTCTTAAAATATGGGCCAGGCAACGTGAACTGAATGTATCTGGGTATATACTGAGTATGTTGGTAGTTCATATGGTCCAAATAAAAAGGATCAATAACATTATGAGCAGCTATCAGATAGTGCGAAATGTGTGGATTTCATTGAGTAAGTATTATATTTTTATTTAGGACCAGAGATAAGTCAACTTAATTGAAGAGGTAGTCAGGGAGTGGACCATAAAGTCAGTGATACTGACTTCATCTTTTCTCTAACATTCTGTAGAGGAAAAATTTCGTGAAGAACATAAATGTGTGTCTCTGTGTGCCTTATTGATATGTGACATTGTTAACGCACATCTAAGTATCTTATGATACACAAGCTATGTAAGCACAGTAAAGTTTTATGCTATTGTTACATTATAAGAAGAAAAGTTCAAAAAAGAAACATTGTGTAAGCTCAGGTGAAGTGAGAATCGTTTCAGAAGTGATCAAATGTTTTCATCCATATTACTCAGGCAATGTTTCTTTCATCTTATGCATATTCTTGGGGATCTTCTTTTATGTTTATTTAAATTATATACAAGGTTGATAAAAAAGAGGGGCATTAAATTAAACCACAAATACTATAAGTGCCTACAGTTAATCCAAAACTATTAAAAGAAAGTTTATAACAAGTACATATACGAAAATATTTATTTTCAAACAAGTTAAATGAGAAAAAATGAGACTACAGCGAGCACGGGGTGAATGGCCCTGGCCGGCCATAGTCGAAGAACAGTGTTTACTTAGTGAGAAATTTAAAAAAAAATTCTTGATTGATCTGATTTTTGTTATGTAGCCTGGAAATTATACACTAAATAATTATGTTATTAATTGTATAACATTTTTATTAAGTATTTTAATTTCATTATGTGTTTACAGAATCTTCAGAATGGGACACAAAGGGTATTACTCTATGTAAAGGAGAGGGCACACCGTCCCTAGAAGAGTTCAAAGAGTATTTCCCAGTGGTCTTCTTAGACTCCTCGGGCTATTACAATATGTGCTGGCAAATGTCCAAAGGCACATATGATGCTCTAAGGAGAGAGAGCTCACTGGCAGTGGATATGCTTGATAACTCCAAGATAAATAGTTTCACTCCTCTCTTAATGACTTCTGTAAAACCTTTGTTGAAGTTTGATCACATTTTAAAGTAGGTCTATTTTTTATAATAAGTATAATTTTTATAATAAGATAGACAGTTGTCTTGTCTTTATTGGAAAACATGTAATGGTATGAGCCAAATTGTCAACCAGTTACTTTAACCTACAATATTGTACATTCGAGATTCCGACTGCAGCGCCATCTACCGGGCTTACTTGTGAATCTAAACCATTCTAAAATCCTCTTCAACAACAAAAAAATTCGTCAAAATTGGTCCAGTCGCTTAGGAAGAGTTCAGTGTAGACAAGCACACTAGAAATGTATATTATATATTATATTGTTTCGCCGGTTTTTCTCAGGACAGGGCTAGGGTTGAACCGGTGGTAGACTTTTTTGACGTTCAAAAAGCAATTTTTTAAATTCTATTTTGAATATTTTGATTTGATTTGATTTATAAAGATTTATTTAATTTAGTATAAAGGGCAAAAAGCAACCTCTGTCTGCCCCGTTAGGAAACTGGCGAAGATGTGTTGTTGTTGTTATGTGGCAAGAGGGGCAGGATACAATTTATTGTTAAATAGGCTATTTGACAGTATTAAACATAAAAGCTTATTGAATTGAATATATTATTACTAGCTTCCGCCCGCGGCTTCGCTCGCGTGAATTTCGGATTATAAAAAATCCCTATAAATTTTAACTTAATGTTATTCTGATATGAAAGCTATATTACTGTAAAGTTTCATGAAAATCCGTTCAGTAGTTTTTGTGTGAAAGAGTAACAAACATTCTTACAAACTTTCGCCATTATAATATTAGTAGGATTATTATTTTTTAAGTAATTATGTAGTGTTTATTTTAAAATCTATCGCTAATCTATATATCTGTATTCTGTACACAGATTTAAGGACATCGCCAGTTTAAAAGCATCAATATTGGAAAGATCTCCAAAACAAACAAGATTGAATTACGGCTTGGACGAGCTGACACTGGTCACAGACACACTCCACGCTCTGTTCTGCAAGGGTCTGACGAAGCGAGTGGATCTGATACAACCCATGGTGGAAGCAGATATCACTTGGCCCGTTAACAAGACATTGGATAAGTCCAAACTTGAGTAAGTAATGTTTCATATGTCAATCTATAAGAATATTTATGACTTGCTATTGTAAGATTGGTGATGAAAGTAACATACCTATAATATGCATACCACTGAAGTCTAGTGGTATGCATATTCAGCTGTAGATCGTGATGTATCAGGGTTCAAATCCCACGATGGACTACGAAAACGAATAGCAGTTTTTGATTTCTAATAAAATATGATGTTAATGGTGTTATACTCGTGGCTAGGAGAGAAACATTATAACAACTTGACGTCGACTCGACTCCATCTCAACTCGGCGTATGGCATACAAATTTGCGAGTGTATTTGTAAGTTGTGAATAAGTGAATAAGTGACAAAGTGGACGACGAGTGCACCACTGTCGTGCGTGCGTCGTATACTTTCAATTTACAAAGTTGACGGATTCACTCTTAAGAATCACAACATACCGCTTGCATTTGAATGGCATGCGTCGAATTGGGTTGGAGTGAAGTTGGCGGTGTAACACCTTTATGCGTTTCTGTCTAGGATTTCTTTCTGGTCGTAGTGGAGTATCGTTTTATTAGAATAAGAGATAAAAAAATAACGAGACCAGTAGTAGAGTAGGCGAGAAGAACAAAGGAATCAATCAAGAGGCTCAATATCTGTGTTATTTATACAGTCATCTAATCCCACCTAGGACGGCCTTGCCATTTACCAGATACACTAAAGTTAAATTCCGTAGCGATGACTAGGGTGAACATGTTGCAGGTCTGAGCAGAGACTGTCCTTCGGCATGATCCTGAACCCAGAGCACGCGCTGAGCATCGTGGACCGCGGGCCGCCCGCCAACCTGCCTGAAGCAGAGGAGTTCAGGTACTGTCACACTGCCGTGGCCAGCAGCTAGCGCTCACGACGTCACTACAGCGGTGGTGTGGCCACATCAACACCACATGAAGCTCGTTAACGTGGGTAGCATGTGAGCTAGTTTCGTTAGCTAGTTCGTTTCCAAGTGCAGTGATCTCTTAAAAAATTTGGGTTATGAGTCGTATTTATAACGATGTCTTGTGGATAAGGATGAGGAGAATAATGAATGTGGAGGGAGAGATAGTAAGAGGTAGTGCCACACTGCATGCATGTAGCCGAATTGGGCCGGCACGACTGGGGAGGTACCTCTTGCTTACACGATACCGACTTAAAGTGGCAGCTGTGCTGTTACGTTTCGTTCGGTGTGTAAGTAGCCGGTGGCCCATGAAAAGAGGAGTAGGAAGGAGGGTTACTCATCGGTATTACGACTGCAGTAGTAATGAAAATGACTCCGACTGCTCCTTTGTGCCCTCTGGCAACGTGTGGGAACTGGCGTGTTGGTATGTAACTGGTGTAAGGGCGGATGTTTGTGGTCGCAGATCGTTCTGGGGCAGCAAGTCCGAGC
>LUGF01004542.1:24936-49681 GCA_001625245.1 Calycopis cecrops | reverse complement strand
CTGCCCCCCTCGGTATTTCCGGACCGATACGACTTAGGGATCTTCAAGAGCTTATTCTTTCCTCAAAGGTCCGCAACGCATCTGTTAAACCTCTGGTGTTTAAAAAACGCCCACAGACATCCGTCTGTGGGCGTTGGTGATCACTTTACATCAGGTGACTAAACTGCTCGTTTGCCTCCTATGCTATAAAAAAAAGAATGTTGTCTAGTCATCTAGTCACAGGGCGTCCTACATTATGTTGTCGGTGCGCGGTCTCCACTCTTGAACCAGTCGAACCGATGATCGTAAGGGATCATCGGTTCTGCGCCAAATATGACCGGCCCACTGCCACTTCAGCTTGCTAATCCGAGTAGCTATGTCGGTTACCCTAGTTCTCTGGCATAACGACATACGCAAAGCTGTGGGCAGGAAGTGGGAAAGGTTAGCCGAAGATCGAGGCCAGTGGCGTGCTGTGGGAGAGGCCGCCGTCCAACAGTGGACTGCAATAGGCTGATGATGATGATGATGATGATGATAGTAAGAATTGTATGATGTAAATATTACGTAGCCTTTTATGGCTAATAATTGTAGATTTAGGTCATATTATTTTTTTTGTTTTTTTGTTTATTTACTTTGTATGTATATCTAACACTTATTGAGCTGTATATTTTATTTAAAAGTATTGCAATTTCCACGTGTAAGAGGTGTCTATTATAAATTACTATAGTAACAATACGGATACTATTAATCATTATATTACGCATTGATCTCGTCGAAGACACATCGATAATATGTGATGTGCGGTTTTTTCGTATTAGTCACCTTCAACCAAACAGTCACATAGAGGGGAAAGTATCAGTTTGAAACTAAGACGTTTGCTTGTAAAATTGCCGTGACCTTATTACACTTCAAGAGAGCCGGAATTCCCCAGGGCACTGTATTGTCCCCAACGCTGTATAAACTGTATACGAACAACATCCCTTATCATTCCAGGGTAGAGCTGGCGATGTTTGCAGATGATACCGAGCTGTACACAAGTCTAATTTCTATCAGAATTAAATTGTTTTTTAGATTCTTGGACTAACTTTGAACACAAAAATTCTTTTTATTTAGTAGCCATTTTATGGTTATTATTAATTATTAGCAATTATAAAATGGCTAGTAAATAGTCGTAGTAGCTAGTAGCTAAAATTATAATTTTAGGTGTCCAAATATGGAAACCATTTTCAACACACAAAAACAATAATAACAAAAATAAGATTATTTCTATAGCCACTATACATTTCGTAATATTTCGATATCAGTTAATATAAAAAAAAACAAAATTAGGGAAATGGGGATTTCAAGCAATTAAATAAATATAATACACTAGTTATATAGGTATATAAAATAGAAATCTATTGGGTCGAGTTTATCACATAATCTCTTTGAAGGGCCCAATCCTAACATCACACGTCCTAAATCCGGGTTTAGGGAACCTTCACGTAGCAAAAATATATAAAAAAAAAACAAAACTCACCTATAACAATCCTCAGCGCCGCCATCTCTGCTAATGTCACCTGACACTTATCTCATGTCGATGGATCTCTTATCTCTTATCAGTGCCTCGATCATTTATCGGCAGCTCCTTGAGATTTCGCCGAGATGATCCATCCTCCACGAATGATCTAGCTGTTGTAGTCAGCGTTACTCACTACAATAAACATGGAGCTAAACAATTGTCTCACTAGAGACAACCGGGCCGCGTGACGACACGGTGTGACCGAAACCGAAACCGAACTCTGTGGCTCAGTTTCGACCGAAACTGAAACCGAACTCTGTGGCTCAGTTTCGACCGAAACCGAAACCGAACTCTATGGCTCAGTTTCGACCGAAACCGAACCCAAACTCTGTGGCTCAGTTTCGACCGAAACCGAAACCGAACTCTGTGGCTCAGATTCGACCGAAACCGAAACCGAACTCTGTGGCTCAGTTTCGACTGAAACCGAATCAGAACTCTGTGGCTCAGATTCGACCGAAACCGAAACCGAACTCTGTGGCTCAGTTTCGACCGAAACCGAAACAGAACTCTGTGGCTCAGTTTCTACCGAAACCGAATCAGAACTCTGTGGCTCAGTTTCGACCGAAACCGAATCAAAACTCTGTGACTCAGTTTCGACCGAAACCGAAACCGAACTCTGTGGCTCAGTTTCGACCGAAACCGAAACCGAACTCTGTGGCTCAGTTTGACGGAAACCGAAACTGAACTCTGTGGCTAAGTTTCGGTCGAAACCGATAAATGTAGATGAGTGCTGGCCGTAAGCTCACACGCTATGCCATCGCGTATTGTGTAGTCACTACACCGGAAATTCACACACTACAGTGTAGTGTGTGAATTTCCGCTCGCCCAGTAACTGCATAAATGCAATGTGTATGTTCATAGGATTTAGCAGTCATTGTTAGTCCCCAACTGCTAGTTTACCCGCCTATACTGTAAAAAAAGAAGATATCAAGACACACTTATTAGAGTCTGTCGAGTCTACCTGATTGTCCGTCTGCCCTGACTCTCTCAGCATCACACATGTGTTACGCGCCCAACTGTCGACCTGAAATTCATTTCAAAAACTGTAAGTCTGCAACCACTTACTGTCGGCATTGAATTATACTTGCAATGATTCGCAATGCAAATAATAGAATAAGACTATTGTTATTTTGGCCCTCACTAGATAACTAAAACCAATTTATATCAAACTTCCCGTTGGCCTAGAATTATAAAATTTGGCGAGAATATGAAATTTCATACGAAAAAAGTATCGAGAAATACATATATTGTTCAATTCTAACCCTGGATTTATTGCGCAGTGGAAGGAACGATATACTCAGGGCACAAAACAGAATGAACCTTGTCTGCGATTACGCAGAGCTATATTAAACTTAATAGGTGCAATTACCTTGTGTCTCCGGGGTCCGGCTTAATATATATCACATTAACCTCTAAAACCTATGGCCATAAATTTCAAGTTTGTAATGATATATACTTAGCCTTCCGTGGAGCTGCAATCCGCCCGAAATATGAATCTTCTTAGGCAAGCCTCTCAGCAATGGTTCTTAATAGTCTTTCGTACTTTTACACAAACACAAATCAATCACAAGTTCATTTAGTTAGTCAATTAATTTACACTCCCGATAGTATCAAAAGGGGAACCAACACTTAATTTAACTTAGCAATCATAAACTCAAGTCTTAAATTATGTACGCGTCCGATCTCAGCGGCATCAAACAAGGCGTAAAACAAAAGGGCGTAAACAATTAACTACGCGCCGATCTCTCAAGATATTCAACAACAATGGCCGCTCTTAAACTCACGCGTCGAACAACGCGCCCGGCAAACAGCGACCGAACCGCCTCTGGCGGCCCACACCGGTATTACAATAATTATGCTGAACACGCCTAGATGGCATCACATGTGGTTCAGAACATATATAGTACTTCTTTTTTACGAGAATAAATTACCTACTTTTTTTAAATGATTTTATTTTGCTTATTTGTCAGGTCAAATTTTGCAAGTTGAATTTAACCCACTTGAAATTATCCGATGAAGCTAAAATTTGGAACACATAATAATATGGAAGTTGATAACTGATGTGCCGAAGGAATTGGAAGGTGTGACCATGGGAACTCTGCAATGAAATGTCGTTATCAGGTTTGGATTAGTTGGAATTGTTTCGACAAAGACTTTACGCCTAGGTGACATACACACAACATAACAACTCCGTAATCCAATTGAACTGAGATCTGGTACAGATAATCTGAAGGTTGTATGATTATACATAATTATTACATAGCTCCAAGCTGAAATGACAATGGAGACGGATGGTGGTGGAACTGTGCAATAAAACAGAGGAACCCTATGACGCGTGTGCATATTGAATTTGTTTTGACAAAAAGCCAATATGATATCTAGGATATGTGAGAGGTGGACATGGCAACTACTTATATAGTAAAATATCGCAATTGTATCATGTTTTGGCTTGTAAAATAAGAAAAACTAAATAAGAGAAATTTATTGGTAAAGAAACAATAACTATGTAGGTAGTGTATTTAAAGCTAAAAATAATTCTGTACCTACTAGTTAGCAGTCTTCATCATCTTCGGCATTGTATCTTTTAATAAAATAGTTTAACAATTTTATTTATTTCTGCTTTCATAGAGGCCTTGTTTATATCTGTGTGCGATTGCGAATCGCGCTTGACCGTTTTTTGTGTGGTGTGCCTTTCCGGTTTGCGAGACAATTCGAAATGAAACACGGAATATTCTCTCTTTCGCATTTGTTCCGACTGAATAACAGTAAATTTTTAGTCTGGCCATAAATGCTGTTACAATTAAAAATCAAAAATATATTACATTTGAATTTGAAATCTCTCATTTTCATAAGTTTGTTCATTGTGTTTTCTCATTTTGGCGTCAATACATTGTACAATATTTTGCGATATTAAAATTTAGTGGGGTGATAAAGAGAACAGAATCGCTGTGATTGCATTTCACAAAGTAGGTATGGAGCCAAATGCAATTTTAAAACTCTCCATACAATTGGTATTAGTCAAATGTTAGTGTACCGGGCTATTAATAGGTATAATGAGATTTCCTCTGTTTGTGACAGAGAAAAATCTGGACGTCCACGTAGTGTTCGTATAAAAAAGGTGTTCGAAGCAGTAAGGGAAAGAATTCGAAGAAATCCTGTCCGAAAGCAAAAGATTTTATCTCGGGAAATAAGGATAGCACCTAGAACCATGTCGCGTATTTTAAGAGTTAACTTAGGAATTGCAGCCTATAAAAGACGAACTGGTCATTTCTTAACTGATAAACTAAAGATGAATAGGGTGGTAAAATCGAAACAACTACTGAAGCGGTACGCAAAGGGAGGTCACGGAAAAAAATTGTTTACGGATGTGAAATTTTTTACAAACGAGCGACATTTTAACAAAGAAAATGACCGTATTTATGCTCAAAGCTCTAAGGAAGCTTCCCAGTTAGTCGATAGAGTGCAACGTGGGCATTATCCGCCTTCAGTGATGTTGAGGTGGGGTGTTAGCTATGAAGGAGTGACTGAGCCATATTTTTGTGAAAAAGGTATCAAAAAATTGGCACGAGTGTATCAAGATACCATTCTTGAGAAGATAGTTAAGCCCCTTAATAACACCATGTTCAATAACCAAGTATGGTCCTTCCAGCAAGACTCAGTGCCGGGTCATAAAGCTCGGTCCACGTAGTTTTAGTTGAAAGCGAACGTCTCAGACTTCATCCAAGCTGAAGACTGGCCGTCGTCTAGTGCCGATCTTAATCCGCTGGATTATGATTTATGGTCAGTTTTAGAGAGTACAGCTCTAAACGCCATGATAATTTGGAATCCCTAAAACAGTCCATACGATTGGCAGTGAAGAATTTCGAAAGAGTGCGTGCTGCTATTGATGACCGGCCTAATCGTTTAAAGGTCTGTTTGCAGCCAATGGAGCCCACTTCGAATAAGCTTTTTATATTTTTAATTGTTTTATATTTGTGTATTATACTAACACACTGTAAAAGTAAAAAATGTTATTTGCAATTAAAATAATATTTTTTTCTTTGTAATAGAACTTATTTCTTATGGCTAGACTAGGTATAATGTCTAAAACCATGAATAGTAGCAAATTGAGCTTCACTTTATGTATTCCGATATCTATCTTGGAGACTTGTCTCGGAGAGAATCCAACTCTAATATTTACTCTCTCTCAAGACGTCGTGAATTTTACTTCTTTTTCACAGTTTTAGCATACCTAGTAGTAGGAATTACTAGTGTTTTAATGAAATAATTACTGATACCAAAGGTATTACTTTGCTATACTATGTAGGTACATTCCTAATCAAGGAAAGAATCAAGTGTGATGCAGTGAGCTGTTACTACTACCGTTAGTAATATTGATTTAATCATGTGATGTCATAACAGTCTTTTAGTAATCAAAACTACGGTGTTCTGTATACAGTATAGCGCAATTTGCGTGGCTCATCATTTGGCCGGCAGCGGTTATCGGTGGTCTTGCTGAGTCGATATACTTATGTGGATGCAAGCTGCGTTTGTGGCTAATTCTGGAAAGGAGGGTATTTAGCGTCCCTGCACACACCCTGAGTAGGACATATTGATAAAGGTCTCAAAAGCGGGACGTCCCACGTATTGCGGGATGGTTGGCAGGCCTACTAATATCCGTAGGAAGTATAATACCAATTTCTCCAAATTAAAAACATTTGCTCCAAAAGTAAAAAAAAAATGAAATGAAAATCGATCGAAATTCTTCGGTTCTAAAAACCAATTAAGGCGGATAGGTACGGTCTGGCTAGGGCCAATGACTCATAACTCTGGAAATATTTACGCTGCATGCATTTGTTTTACTACAGAGAACAGATGTTGTCAGACTACTACGTACATACTACGGGACGCCGCGCGGAGGCGCTTGGTTTTTTCTTTTTTGGGGTTCCGTATCACAAAGAGATAAAAACGGAACCCTTATAAAATCACTTTGTTGTCTGTCTCTCTATCTGTCTATACGTCTGTCAAGACATTTTTCTAGGAAACACGTGAAGGGATTAAGCTGAAATTTATGTCAAATACTGAGGTCTCTAACTTCTTGATGCCTTGAAAAATCATACTTCTAAGTTATTGCAATAAAAAGATATGGCCATTTATGCACAAATGTTGTATGAAAACTTTTTATTTTTCGTAAATCTATAGACGTTCCTATTCCGTTGAACTAGAATTGTGAAATTTGGCAAGAAGTAGTAGAAGATTTCGTGTAAGCGAGAGCTCGTGTCGGCCCAATTCGGCTACATGCATGCATGGAGTGTGCCACTATCTCTTAATGTGGCACTACCTCTTGCTGTGCCACTACCACTTACTGTGGCACATCTCTTACTGAGGCACTACTACTTACTGTATAAAAAATGGCGTTCAAAATGCTGTCAAATGGGCTGTCCCCTCCCCGCGCGCGACGCGTCACAGTACTTACCCGTCTCAATGAATTCTTTGATTCTTCAACTATCCAGTGGTATAATTGAATTTATATGTAGTAGTAATATATGTAGCTACAACACGAAACTGTATCATCGGATTTTGTTATCATTCGTTTTTTTTTAGATTGCGTCTCTATAGAGGTAATTTCATAGACGTTATTCCCGTCAAAAATGAAACAAGAGTAGGTACACGATGATGGTTTATTAGTTCTCTAGCGTGAAGTATGGCAGCGTGTCGAGCGGCGCGGGATAGTCCCGCAGCCAGACCGGGCCCGCGTGCAGCTGTCCCGTGTTGTCCCTCCACTGTCCCCGCGGCAGGTACACGTCGCGGGACACGGCTCCCTCCTCCACTACCGGCGCCGCCAGGATACGCTCGCCTAGTAGGAACTCTGGAAGATAGGAGTTGAGTTAATAAGGTATGGGTCTACTACAATAGCGACTCTCTGCTTCTAGAGATGACATCCTCTAGCGGCTAATGACGATGATGATGAAGATGATAAAAATGATGGTGATGATGATGATGATGGTGATGATGATGATGAAACGGTTTATAAATAACAGTCTGGGTTTAGGATTCAGAGGCAGTGTTCCCGTAGGACGGGCTTCATTTTTCTTGTAGTGTGTTTCGGACTACCTTTAACAACCGTAAAAATTATAAAAACTGTTTTCTCTGACGTCTACTGAATACTTCAACGAGCATGAATCTGAATTCTGAGAGGCCCAAAACACGTAATCGACGCGCTTTAAATCGTTAGGTTGGAATCGATTACTTAATCACTGTTACCACAGATTAATAAACTTAATTGTTACACAGCATTTCACTCCTGCAGCAATTAACAATGTTGGCTCTTCATTTTTGTGATTTTCTTTTTATTGCTTTACCTAAAAATGCTCAAATCAGTCGTTTATCTTTTTCAAGTTCGATTTTAGGAATTCAATATTTTGATAGAGGATTTTAAAAGCACTTTTAAGACCTTTAATGCAAAAGAAAATCACAAAAATGATGATTCTACGTTGTTAATTGCTACGGTCGATTTATTCCACGCCGTACGCCTTAAATGATTACTAGAATTCTAAATAGAAAGACTCACCATCCCACACGGCCAGCGCTTCCTCATCAGTGGGGTCGATCCACCAGATGGGCGGGTTGACGGGCGTGCCGTCACGTACGGACGCTTCCATGGCGGCCGCTATCTCGTCGGCGAAGTCCGCGTGTAGCTGGGTGTAGCGGCGGCAGATCTCCACCGCCTAGGCAAGTGCAGGGAGGAAATACTTAAACCACCAAACAACCAAACAAAACTAGTCAGTTCCCGAACGGGTAAGGCAGAGATAGCCAAGGATAAAGAGTCTTCGATTTTATTTGACTCCTTTTAAGGAGGAGGAAGTAAAAAGGCGGACAACGCATCTACGTTACCTCTTTGCAGATATTTATGGGCGTCAGTAGTCATCGGACAGCCGAAAATGCTTACACTGCTTGTGGGAAACACGCAGTCTAAACATTTTGAAGACGTAAGTGTAAAAACACACACACAAGGGTAGAAGAAAGGAGGGAACAAACGCATACATAATTAGCTATAAGTGTTTACCTATAGCTAATTATGTATGCGTTTGTTCCCTCCTTTCTTCTACCCTTCCAATTCTCCTTCCTGAATTTCATCACTCCCTGTCTCTTCAAACTCTAAAACATGTCTTCGAAATCCTACGTTATATTTAAGATTTTCCCACTTTATTTATTGCATATGTCTTGAGTTGGACGGTTTGATCTACCCTAGAATCCACATTTTCTCACCTCCTCGTCATGATCCCAAGGCACGAAGGAATATTGCAGCGTTGGCATGAACACGTTCGCTTGGAGCCATCTCACAAACAGCTCCTTGCTGGGTTTGGCGTTGTAGCCGTTGCCGCCGATCATGTCGGGCAGCACCAGGGTGTAGCCGTTCAGGTTCATTGACAGAAGCGTGGTGATGAGCGTCGCGAGCCCGTTGTTGAAGTCCCATAATGTATCTTTGTCCACCATCCGGATGAACACAGGCAAGTCTTGTGTTCTGGGAAGTGGTAGGCAAACCGGTTATTTATTAGAATTAGTTACATTCAAAGGCTTAATCCAATAATTGCCCTGGAAAATGGCCGTGCTGATAATAAATTTTACTCTACTTATTATTTACTATACTCTCTATTAATCCAACTAATTATTTAGCCAAAGTTTCATGGCGATGCAATGGAGCATTAGGTACGAGGAAATAAAGCAGTAATTAAAGTTTTACTCTATTTACTTTTTTTTATAGCATTGGAGGCAAACGAGCAGTTACTTACTATTTGTACTGTGTACTGTAAGTACTACTTACCTACTACTATTACTTATCTTATTCGTTTAATCGTTTTTAGATTGGGTCTAAACGATTCTTTACTCTTTACACATACGAACCTCATTCCTGATCTGATCTCAATCATGGGACCAAACTTTGCGACGGTCCTCACATAAGACTGCACTATGTTTCCAGGGTGAAGGTCGATATCTCCATTTTGTACAGGAATCTAAAAAACAATATTAATTGTATTTCCTCATTGTAGCGTGCACGGATTTAAAAACTTATGTACCTACTTAGTTGGTATATGGATTTATCATATTATGGCCTATATAACATATTCAAATGATTTTGACCTCGATCAAGATTGGGGAGTGGCAAGTTATCCAGAATATGAAGAATATTTTGATAAAAGAATCCCTTACTTGTGGAGACCAGCTGGACTCGCCGGCGTCGAACTTGAGGCTGTCAATATCGTAGGTCTGGATGAGTTCCTGCAGCCGGGCCGAGTACCACTCGCCAGCCTCTGGGTTGGTGAAGTCGATGTAGCCTGGCAGTGAGCCGTTGTTGTTCCACCAGGAGGAATCCGGACTGCCTTCCTCGTTCAGAACCAGGTAGCTACAGTAACAAAACTTTATACTATCGAGTAAGGTAAGAGATCGAAAGAAAAACATTATTATTACATGACTAGAGTAAACAAAGGGATTCTTTGTGTGCTCTGATATGACAATAAATTATCAATTTTTGGATTCTCAATCCGCATCTCACATCTCCTCAAATTTCATGATTTTAGATAATTTTGAAATACACTATTTCTTTGACACCTTGTGATCTTGCCATATGAACAACATAGTGGCCGATCCTGACTGGACTCTGGATCACTATTTGATAGTACTTGGAAACTGTAGATTTAGTTACCTATACGTGGAACAGCAGGACTTACCCTTTCCCTAATGCCTCAGAATACCAGGGCTCGCAGTCCTTGTTGATAAACGGATGGACCCAGATGCTCACTCGAAAACCGAGACCCTTGATATCCTGAACCAGCTGCTTCAAGTTGGGCAACTTCCTCTCATCGACAGTCAAGGAGCCGTAGCAAATTTCCCACAAGTCATCAATCTCGAACTGTGCGTTGGGGAAACCGCTGTCCTTAATCTCGTTCGCAAATGTCCAAAGACTGTCTTGGTCTATTTCACGAGAGTATCTCGCCCATGTCGACCAGACTGGATATTGGATCATTCTATAATCTGGGATGCCTGAAGGTTTGCCCAGGTACGTGTCTATTGCGTGTTGATGGGCCACTTTGGCGTTGTCCAGGAGCCAAATCTCGTATTTCAACACGTTATGAGTGCGTCTGGTCGAGTATGGTGCGGCGACTTCGGCCACCAAACAGATGTGGTTGTCCAATATGTTGTGGTGGTCGACGAAGAGGGGAGCTTCTGGTTGGACGTAGATGTACTGGCCTTCGGAGTTCAGCCAGTATCTCTCAGAAACTGCCGAGTTGTCCTCTTCTTTCGAGACGATGGAGTATTTTTGAAGTTTTGCCTTCTGGATCGGCCAGTATTGTTCCTTTTGTTCTGGTCCAGCAAACCACTGCTTGTCACCTACGACATTTCAATTTTTAATGTCATTGAAATAATTTGAAAATTACGTCTGTTATCTGTTTAATTACAACAAAACACCAGAATACAGCAGTAGAAGTAAAACTTTAAAAGTGCAGAAAAGTATGAGATGATTACACATCAGTATCATATGATTGTCGTGATGCATTTAGGTAACGCCTCAATTTAAACTAGGAAAATTCTAAAGAAGCTTAACTACAATGCTGCCTGAAATTTAGAAGACGTAAGTAGTAAGCAGTGTTGGGTAAATTACCGATAAAAATCGAGAAGAAGTTAAGGAAGTAATGTCGTTACTGCAATCCGTTATCCAACCCAATCAAAAACCGATCTGAACCACCGCATGGGGCGCTATTCCGTAACTGTCACAGGCTGTAGCGTCCATTGAGATAGGTCGGTGCCCTATTGGAGGAATGGTGTAAAGAAGGGCAACGCAGGTAATCTCAGTTAATGGACGTCAGTAGTCACAAAAATCTCCGACGGTCTTTTGTTTTTTTGTATAGAAAAAGAGGACAAACGAGTAATCGGTGCCATTTTAACGACTTCCGACGCCCATAGACATCCGCATAGAGGTTATACAGACGCGCTGCCCTCCTTTCTCTTCCACCCTGTATAATTCCCCGGTTGTGCCAATTCGGCTACATGCATGCATGCAGTACCTCTTACCTATAATACCTATGCAGCAAATCGTACTCACCGAAGTCAAAGCAGTCTTCGAAGACTCTATCAGCAGGACCGTCCCAGAGGATGGACACGTGGTATCCGCCGACGGCTTCGTCGTAGGAGGAGGAGATCTCGAATGTCACCTCGTCGTCCGATGCATCCACCTTCCTGCCGATGTGGCCGAGCAGCGTGTGTCCTGTTTCTGTTGTGAAATTGCAGTGTTAAAAACTTAGGCCTTGAGCTAAATCTGCGTATAGCCTTAATTTTAATTTCACTCGTTCATCATGATTATCGCGAATGTAATCGAACCGAGTCGAGATCATAAGTTATAGTGCCATGCTGCCGCCGAATCAAGATTGCGGCTCAGGGGAGGCACCTCTCGCTCGCATGAAACGCCGCAAAATTGCAATGTTGTGCATGTACTTCCTCATGAGGCCCGCTGAGTTTGTTTGGCCGGTTCTTCTCAGGACAGGGCTAGGGTTGAACCGGCGGTAGTTAAAATTATTGACGTTCAAAATGTGATTTGTACAATTCTAATTTTGAATAAAAACATTTTCATTTTTCATTTTCAAAAAACACAGCGGCTCACGAATGCAAGTCCTGATACAGATACGGTTGATAAAGACCACTCAGCTGATAAGAGCAACTCCATGAGGATCTTCAGATTATTGCTGTTATCAGCGAGGAGTTTAAGAGTATAGAGTATAGGACTAAGCCAGCACAGTCCTCCAGTAAAGATTGAAGAGGTCATGAACATGGATCAAAGTGCAAGAGACGTAAGCGAGTAGACGTAAGCGTAAAGCTGTACGCGGTTACACTGTGACTATATCTATAGATATATCGATAACTATTTATTACAGCATTAAGTTCAGCGTTAACGGTTTCAAAAAAAGTTTTTCATATCGTTTTTAATAAATGAACTCCAGTAAAACTATTTGTTTTCTCCAAACTCATATACCTGATAAGGCAGAGATGGTGAAGCCGCCATCTTCGTGCTCATCTACCAGGAACTCGCGCGTCTTGATGTTCCTTGGAACGGCCGCAAGGGCCAAGCCCAGTCCTGGAATAGATTTATAGAATTTTATTATTTATTTCCCATCATGCGGATGATCATGAGTTTTGATTGGGGAAGCAAGATTTTCGGGCATCGCGTTGGAAGGCAGCGTAGGGTTGGAGTCCACTCAATAGATTGTAAGAACAGCCAGGAAACAGGAGTCTATTTCTACACAGTGGACTTGGGTACGCGGGGCGCTGGCATAATCCCAGTCCGCGCAGAAATTATTTTGATGGAGTCAGCCGTGGCGACACGGATACCCTATACCCGAATATTCAACGGAATTTGACGGAGCTGTAGACTAATAACTGTTCTCAATCTATTGAGTTGAAGCTCACTACAGGGTAAACACACCACCCAAGATGTCAGTCTACCCACCTAGCCTTTAAGTAAACCTATGTATAGCAGTGGACTCGCCCATGGTGGTGTGGGTTTTACTACATTGTGCTTGAAAGTTCCATTATATTTTTATTGGGAGGCTATATATATAGCGCAAGTTAGATATATTTAAATAACTTGTGTGTGAAGTGATTTTATAAGAACTTGCTGTAGATTTTTGTACAACCATTTGCCATTCCTGCAATAATTCAAGTCATAGGATGACTTGAATTAATAATTCAAGTCATAGGATGACTTGAATTATTGCAAAATGGAAGTTGCCCATAGCAATCCAATAAAGCTGTATTTGGTTTCTGTATTTAGGTCACAAAAGCTAGCTCGCCGACAGTGGATATATATTTACCTGCCAGAAGCACCAGCCACTTCATGTCGACAACTGACGCCGCATCTCTCCCGGACCCCGCTATATCAGCTCCGCTTATCTACCGTTCGCTATCATCACTTAATTTTGGATAAGACGCATCAAGCGAATCTCAAACTGAGCCAAGTTTAAGCGGCCGTCAGTCGCAATGGCAGGATCTGGATCATCTGGGCCGTGCTGCATCGAAGCCGAAGTCGCCACGACTTGCGCGGGGTGTACCTACCCACGCTCCCACGGTACTCTCGTCACCTAAATTTGTGCAATGTTGGCCTGTTGGAGGAGCAGAAATGAGTTACAAAAATGCGTTACAATCATGTAGATATCTATGGGTGGCGCCAAAGGCTCAGACTGCTTGTCTGCACCCTTAGGGAGCGTTCAAGTATTACGACTTTGACGCTCGCTCGTTGTTGTGTAGCCTCCCCCCTCCCCCTCCCCGTTTCTACTTAAATTGAACAAAAAGGTCTCAATCATTTGTCATTTTTAGGGTTCCGTATCTCAAAGAGAAAAAACGGAACTCTGTCTGTCAAGACCTTTTTCTCTAAAACGCTTGAAGAGATTAAGCTGAAATCTTTGTCAAATACGCAGGTCAGTTACGTCTTGATGCCTTGAAAAAATCACACTTCTAAGTTAACGCAATAAAAAGTTATAGCCATTTATGCACAAATTTTGTATGGAAACGCACTTTTTCGAAAACCTATAGGGTACTTCCCGTTGAGCTAGAATTCTGAAATTTAGCAAGAAGTAAGACCTTACAGTATACATATAGGAATAAATCTAAAAATTGGTAAATAAAATTTATATCACAGGAAAAATCATTACCAACTTATGAATGTAGTTCGTTTCATACTAAATGTATGCAAGCACCCGCATATATAAGTTTGTCGCAAGGAAGTGTAATTTTCTCAACGTCTATTACTTTTGCTCATACCTCCCGTTCCTACGGAACCCTCGGTGTGCGAGTCTGACTCGCACTTGACCGGTTTTTTTACCCACTTGGGATATTAGGTATTTATTTTATTAAACAACACAAAATTAAAACATGGTAGGTATAGTATGATCTTTATACCGTTATATACTTTGATAGTTAATAGATTTTTAGACGTCTAGAAATAGGATAGACATAGGTCTCATGAGACTGGAGAGAGAATCAAACACTTGAGCGAAATTATGGAATATACTTAATTGAAGGTAAATATAATATAGTGTTGGCCCTTAAGTTTATCTCGCTGGTCGAGCACGGCAGTTTCCTCAGTATCCCCAGGCGCGGTCTTATCTGATAAGATAGAGTCAATCCTAAAGTATTTTGTTTGTCGTAGGCACTAACCACGTAGATACATAACAAACAATATCATTCTGCCACTTATGCAACATATTCTCGGTACTGCAAATCGCTCTCCTATCTACAATTCAAGATTATAATCCGGTCTATTTTGTAAGAGGTAGTGGCATATTGCATACTTGCATGCAGCCGAATTGGGTTGGCACGACCGGTGAGGTCTTGCTTACACGAGACCGGCGTAAAGTGACAGCTTTGCTGTCGCGTTTCTTGCGGTGTGTACTAGCCGATAACCACAACCAATAACCCATGTAGGTGGGGGGAGAAAGGAGGGCAATGCATCTGTATAGCCCCTATGCGGATGTCTATGGGCATCGGTAGTCATGAAAAAATTAAATTAGCTGCGACTGCGCGTTTGCCTTCCGTATACCATAAAAAACAGATCAACATCGTCAAAACATTTTGATGTAGTCTTCAGTTTAATTCTTTTAAGTGCCATCCTGTCGTCTCGTTTCATACTACTTGTGAGTTCACATTGGCCCAGTGGATACTTACCCACGTTTCTCTAATATTCATGTGGATAGAGATTAAAAAGAGACCCTTGAGATATTAAAAAGAGAACCCGAGGGAAATGTGAAAACTGTCTTTGGAGTCGCAATTAATAAAGGCCTAATAATAAAGTCTACATTAGTCAAGTTTACTTTTTATTAACTAGCCTACGTGAGCTTACCGCATCAGCGACTTGTCAATAACGGCATGCTCAAACCCAGATCTGAAATTTCTAGAAAGCAACATGGTTGGATGCATACGAGCGGACTACGGGTTAGCGGAAATAAAGATTTGTTTTTTTTTTTTTTTTTATGATATAGGGGGCAAACGAGCAGTCGGAGCCATTTTCGTGACTACCGACGCCCTTATACATCCGCATAGACTATAGAGGCTATACAGATGCGCTGCCCTCCTTTCTCCTCCCACCTCCATGGGCCAGCTCCATGTTTCATAGAATAATTGCACAATGCTTTGCTACAACAAGAAGGTAATAGGAGGCTCAGGTACTCATCCTGTTCTTTTGTGCTGTGATAGCACATAAAACTTATCACTCATACAAACATAACTAGCCTCTAGAAATACTTTTAGTTTATATGCTTAATCAATACGTAATATCCAAATGTATATTACGTATTTAAATATTTAGTTACTTTTTTCGGTTATTCCCCAAAAACAATGCTTGTTTTATTGAAAATATAAAGGATTGGCTATCCAACCTCAATGAAAATGAAAGCTACGAATATCTTTTTTCTTTCTTTTTTTTTAATTATTTCATTGTGACACTGTCAATGTCAATTATTGACACAACTGATTCACTTTTGAATAATCTGCATTTCTGCCCACTTCATATTTGTCTTGTGCGGTGTTTTACAATGGCTGATCCTCGAATTAGACAAATAAAAATAAAGACTGGCGTTGTAAAACGAATTGCCAAAGAAAAAGTCGTTTATGAAAAGGAAGTGGATCAACAGAAAAACAGAATTCAGAAAATAAAAGACGAAGGACAAGACGAACACAACATCCGAAAACAGGAGGAGGTCCTTCAAGAGTCCCTTATGATGGTTCCAGACTGTCAGCGGAGGTAAGTGTGGTCTAAATTCAAACTTTCCATCTCTCTTCATCCACACATTGCGATAAGGTATCACAGTTTTCTGTAATTACTTCACTAAAGATGTAGAACAAAGCATTTGCTTTGTAGGTTATACTTATGAGTCACAACAAAAACCATTAAATCGTATAGTAGTTTTTGTAATACTTAGTGTACTACATAATTTGAAACATTTAAAGTATGTTTTGTTTTTTTTTGTAGGTAGACAAAAAATTTAGTTTTTAAATAAGCATATTTTTTTTTTCTAGATTGGTAAAAGCATTTGCAGATTTAAAAGGTATTCTAGAAACAGAACAAGATCTTAAAGAACACGAGGACTATATTGCCGCGGAAAACGTATTAAAAGAGGCAGAAATCCAGCTACCGGAGACAGTGTAAACTAATTTTTTATAATATTTAGTTTTTCATTAGAATATAAATCATGAACAATCCCAACTATATTAATAATTTTAATGGAAATAATTTTACATTCCAAAATAATTTGCATTTTTTACCACCCCCGCCACCCCCTCCACCTACAATTTTTAATCCACATGTACACCCAATATCTGATCAAGACCATGTTAGAAGTTTCGAAAATAAACTATCTCAAGTAAGCAAAATAAAACAAAAGTCAAAATGCTCTATATCAGAACTGAAAGAGAAAATTAGAACTTTGAATATGACTTATAACAGTATTAAAATTCAAGAAAAGAAGCTGAATGAAAATGTAGATATTTACACTGAAGAGCAGTGGCAAAATGAAATGAAAGAAGTAGAAAATAAAAAATTACTAATCAATAATATATTGTCGGAACTGAGCGGATCATATCTGGATCTATCAAGGAAAGCCTTGGCAAAGAGATCTGCCAAACGTCTGAGATTGAAACGACTGTCTGAGAATAGAAGGAAGGAGAAACAGGAACAAGTGAAAGAGAGGGAAGAAAGATCCAGAATTATAGATGAGAATTTGAAAAAGATAAATGATGATATTCAAAAAGCTAAACAGGTAAGTGGCATTTTTGTTAGTATTAGATTAAAGGCAGTAAGGTAGAAACGAAATGTGAGACACTCTGTATAAGAGCTTGTCATTAATCCATTGCAGTGAATTCAGGCTGATACCCCCTGGGAGATACTTGTCATTTAAAGGTTTCAACACACCTACATCATCTTTAATAATTGTTTGCAGGTTGAAGAAGCAAAACAACTAGCAGATATTGTTCTTAAAGATGTACGTCGCAAGAGGCTTGAAGCTAAGAAAAATATTAAAAAGTTGGATGCATTGGTCAAACTAAGGAGATCCAGACAAAACACAGCTAAAGGCATGGGAATTAGTGTTTGTGAAAATGAAGCCACTGCATTTCAGGAACATATTGGTAAGTCTCATAAGAAGTTATTCATTTTCAGTGACTAATTATTTATTATTGCTGGTATAGGTAATAAGAAAATCTTTTTTCCTAGAAGTTTTTCATTATTCGTCATTTCAATATTCATAATTTCGTACAAAAATATGTTATAATTTGATTTATAGAAAAAGTAAAACTACTGTGGATTCAAAAGTTGACCATATATGAAATAGAGGAAAATGAGTTGAGAGCTACTCTCGACCAACAGAAGAGCAAAGAGGGCAATAAGACCGAGAAGGAAGTCGTTGAGAACTTGACGAAGTGGCATCAAGCAATGTTTGGCTGTAATATTAATCCTCAGATGGATTTTCAGGCAGATGTTCAGAAGTTTATACATATAAGGTAGCTATTGCACTGAGTCAAGTCATTTATTTATGAGGCTTACATTTTTTAATGAACACTGTTTGTAATAATTTCTGCAAAAGTTACACACTGTTTTCTCAATTTTCATGGGCTATTTCTCATTAATGTTTTTGTCGAATTGATCACAAAGGGTATCATTGATTTAGAATATAGATTGTTTGATAATTGGTTCACAGAGGTGGTACTGTACTAACATGACACTTACATTTTTTGTTCCAGATCGGAGTGGGACCGTCACATCAGCAGCTCCGGCACCCCGATACCTCAGGGGTGGGTGTTGCCCTGCTAAATCTTATATTTTTGCTAGCATGTTTGGTTTTTATAAATTTATGCTTTAATATAATAGTGTTTTCTTTTCTTCTGTATATGGCTGACACGTTGAGATGTGGTGTGGTATGCCTATACATGAGGTTTGATTGTCATGAAAGATATTCGAAAAAATGTAGGTAGTGTTTATATTATATTGAATACAAGCTGCACCCCGCGCTTTCACCCGCATAAGTTTTAATATGTAGTCTATATGTTGACCCGGCCTGTTAGTAATATTCATGAAAATTTGAAGTAAATCCATGCAGTACTTTTTGAGTTTAGCCCAGACATACTAACATACAAAGAAAAATTCTAAAAAAACTATATTTTTGGCCTCGATATCAGTTGTAGATCATGCCCCAAGTTTTTTTTTTTTTATGGTATAGGGGGGCAAACGAGCAGTTGTAGCCATTTTCATGACTACCGACGCCCATAGACATCGGCATATAGACTATACAGATGCGCTGCCCCCCTTTCTCCTCCCACCTCCATGGGCCACCGGCTACTTACACACCGCACGAAACGCGACAGCACAGCTGTCACTTCACGCCGGTCTTGTGTAAGTGTAATCTTGTGTGTTCTTTTAAGAAAATATTTAATGTACTGTTTTGACTTTCTTACGATTTTATTATATGTATAGATAGACATGCCCACTACAGTGTTTAGTAGTTCACAGTGATGTACATCCAAGACTGGTACATTTTTGTAAGAAATAGCCCCCGGTTTGCTTCAGCATAGGGCCGGCACGGTCACGGGAGTACCTCTGGACCACGTTCTACCGACGTTAAGTGACGACTATGTTAGTGAATTTCTGAGGGCCTATTGTAAGATGAAGAGGAAAAGGTGGCAACTAGGGAATGCAATCCCGCAGTAAATTCTCAATCCCGGTATTTGCGGGACTGGACATTTTCGATCCCCCGGGATCCCGCATGATCAAAACTTCATGCATAATTTATAACTTCTGACGGTACGTAATGAAACAAATGTACTTATATAATCATTTAGGTATTAAAAAATAACATACTTATTTAAAATTGAGAAAGTTAGAAAACTAAAATTTTTTAAATTAAAATTAACAAAAGTAGAAAACTAAACATTATTTTGAAAATAACTTCTTAAAAACCTTAAGGTGTTGATTGTTTCATCTGCTAAACGGCTCCTGACCTTACAAACTATATGATGAGCAGCAGAAAGCAGCCGTGCGCTACGTAATACATGATTTTTGATAAACTGAGTACTCTTGATACGAGAAAGGAAGCTGGTCCTGACGGTGTGCCTGCAGTAGTACTCAAAAACTGTAAATTTTTCTTCTCTTAATATTTAAAAATCTTATTTGATAAATCCCTCTCAGAAGGTGTAATTCCAGAAGTCTGGAAAACTGCCTTTGTTATACCAATCTTTAAATCAGGAGATAAAAAGCTTATTAATAATTACCGCCCAATTTCAATCATGAATTTGATACCGAAATTATTTGAATCTTTGATCACCGATAAACTGAAATTGTTAATCCGGCCATATTTGTCTCAAAATCAATTCGGCTTTGTAGAAAATCGAAGCATAGAAGCTAACTTATGTATCTACACCAACTACATACTAAACGCACTTAACGATAAATCTCAAGTAGACAGTATTTATACTGATTTTAGCAAAGCATTTGATACCGTAAATCCGTCTATACTTTTGACCAAACTCAAGACGTTTGGCATTGTCGGAATATTGCTAGAATGGTTTAGAAGTTACCTATCGAACAGAACCCAACGAGTTAAATATAAAAACTATATATCCCATCAAATAGAAGTTCTTTCTGGAGTTCCTCAAGGTTCTCACCTAGGCCCCTTATTATTTATAATTTTTATAAACGATATTGCGAAAGTTTTCACTGACACACAATTTCTACTTTTCGCCGATGATCTTAAAATCTATAAACATATAAATTCGAGAGACGACGCTGTACTTTTGCAAAATGTCTTAAACACCCTATATCGTTGGTGTCAAGACAATGACATGATTCTAAACTCGAATAAATGTTGGCGTATCACCTTCTCGCGCTCTAGAACAATAATTGATAACCAATATTTCATCAACAACGTTCCTTTAAAACGTGTCAGTGAGATCAGAGATTTGGGTGTAATCTTCGACGAAAAACTGACTTGACTCGCATCGAAAACAAGTAGTAAATAAAGCTATGCAACAACTTGGCTTTGTTAGAAGAACTTGTGCGGACTTTAAGTCACCTCAGGTATTGAAAACACTTTATGTTTCTCTAGTTAGACCTATACTACTTTTTGCTTCAGTGGTATGGTCACCCATTTCAAAACAACATTCCAAAATAATGGAAACAGTGCAGCATAAATTTTACAGAATGATTGCGCCGAGGATGAACATACCTGACCCTTTCATAACTCATGACTACGTTGAAATTGCGAACACTCTCCATCTTCCTACCTTAGAATCATTACGCAAATCTCAGGACTTGAAATTTATATTTAAGCTTTGTAATGGCAAACTAGACTGTTCGGCTCTGCTCGGTGAACTAAACTTTAGAGTACCTTCATCGAACACTAGACACAAACCGACATTTTATATCAATTATTATGGTTCTTCTTACACTAGAAATAATCCAGTGACAAGGATGTCTGTGCTAGTTAACGAGCTAGATTATGATATTTTAGAATCAAAAGATACCTCCCTCTCCTCCTCTTTAGAATAATTGCAGAGAAAATACTTACATTCTGTTAACATTTTTGTATTAAGTTAAACTTATCCTCAGCTTCAGCTAATTATAAAACCCACTTGTTTGTGTAAATAGGACATTAGTCCGTTAAGTACAAATAAATAAATAAATAAGTAAATTTTCGCTTCTCTGCAATCCCGCAAATCCCGCGCGGGATCCCGCTCATTTTACGAACGGGATTAATCCCGCTCATTTTACGAACGGGATTAATCCCGCACATGGCATGCGGGATCCCGGTATTGCATTCCCTAGTGGCAACACATGTGCACGTAAAAGTTATAATTATGTGGATGTCTATGGGCGTCGTTGGCCTCCAATAGACTTCGGCTCGCTTGTAAAATACAGAAAAAGAAAGCAATCCAAGGTAAATGAAAAACATTCGGAAGTACTAAAGTTTATTATAAAATACTAAAATTGGGCAAATAAATAAAACGATATGGAGAAAATTTTAAACAAAAAATACCTCCGCGGATGTCCGCAAGGGCTGCGCCTCCCATGCGGGACATCCCAGGGTTAAATATGGCCGAAAGTTGTCGACAATCGTATATATACATGTATTCCAACTCATCCGAGGCCAAGCCACTGTTGCTGGAAGTATTATTCCAAGTATTAGACCTAATTCGGCCAAGCTGCACGAGCCTGATTAGGCCGGAGCGACTGGGCAAGTGTCTCTAGTGAAGTCATGGCTATATTGCGTTTCGTGTAGTTTGAGTTCCCATTATAGAGAGGAGAGGTAAACATCTGTATACAATGTAGATGTCAAGATTTTCGGTGGACCATTGCAGGCAAGCTGGAAAGAGTTATCGAAAATAGATAAAAATGTTAAGAAAAAATATCTAGCGTTTACCAGGGCATTAGTTTTCGATCTATGACGTTGTTTATATTGTTTGAGGGGTGAACCTGTTGAGAAAATCGATCCTGTTAGGCTTTATATAGACTTTTTGAAAATCTGGATTGTTCAGCTACTTTCAATGCTGTTTACAATAGAGGCCGAAGAGTATACTGATACCCCAAATGTTGGTCGTCCATGTAGATTAAAATGTGATGTTTCAATACGTGTTTTAATTACATATACAAGTGAACAAGTCATGACACGCCGCCCGCAGAGATCCGCAACGTTGCGGATGCGAGGCCGCATGATAATGTAACAATGCCCTTGAAGTAAAAAAGGGTTTTGGTATTCTTTCTATTGGCCTTCCTTGCTTTATAACGAGCGGCTTGGTAGTTATCATGACGTTATCATTAGGTGAAGGTATACTTAATTTACTCGCATCCACTTACACAACTCCTTATTGCCAATATAAAAAAATAAACCGCCAATCAAATTTTGGCCGCCGCTGCTCCTGTGTCGCCAGGATCGCTCTAATCTCAGCTGTCACGTTTTCGCGCCATTACAATTTCTCTACTAACAGATCTAATTTTATTAAATCTTAAACGAGGTAGTTACATTTTCCCGAAAGCGTCTAGACGTATTTTAAAAAGGTCACAAATTTTCGATAGAAATCAATTTTACATTTCTAAATTCTAATTTTCAGTTAACTCTAATTTTCCTTCGGCCAGTTTCGCACAAGTTCCGCTCCGTGAATCATTTCTACGCCCAATTTAAAAAAATATAGTGTGACAGAGACAGCGATACTACGAAGCCGAACTTGTTCGAAGTCTCCCGATCTTGTATATGCATTACACGTCACAGTACAAACAATATCACATCATAACACACAAATAAATTTGTAACAACAGTCTTGTTTCAGTAATTGTCATAGTATACCAGATAGGATGGACGAATTGGAATCTTTAATAAAAACTAATTAATTGAAAACTGCTTAACAATAAAGCATTGTGGGTGCAATTCACGCACTGTGCAAGTGAAACTTAATATATGTATAAAAGAAAAATAGTTACTACGGGAATGACGTGGATAAAAAGAAGTGAGTGCTTCAAACCACACAAATGAATAAAACTTAATTATTGATTTAATACATAAATTCATTACCGTAGTTACAGTGACATCGTGACAAATTTTAATTCCGAACATACAAGTTCTACAAATTTCCGCCTCCATTCAAAACGTCCATCCTATCTGTCTTGGTGTGCGAATAGATTGACATTATAAAAACGTGCCAAATCGTATGAATCGTAATATTAAATTCGGTATTTATTCTGTATACTGACATATTAGATATACAAAATTTAAATACTAGCTAGCATACAATTCAAATTATTTTAAAACTATCTGTACAATTTGAATTTCGAATATTCGAGAACAATTCAAAATTAAAACTTCTATTTCTCTATGGTGTAAGTAGAACTTTAAATTTCGAAAATGTAATATTCGTTAATCATTCGAATTTCAAAATTCAAACTCATTTAACAGGGTCATTTTTCTAGTAGGTTATTTACAATAAAACTACTCAAGCAGTCTATGTGGCGGTTTATTGAGACATTTACAACAAATTAAAAATTCTTGCTAATATTTTTTTAACTCGACAATTTAAAAAAAAAAAGATTTAGTTTACCTACTGAACTTACTACTACTACTATCTAGAATAAAATTAACTTATCAACTGAACAACATTGAAAAATGACCCTGTAAAGCCCATAATAGACGGTGAAATCAATTTCCCCCCCCTCTATACGGACTACTACAGATTCGGCATATGTACATCGGAGTGACGTGTAAAATTATTGCTACATTTCGTAAATCACTTGTATACAAACTATATTTACAATTGTTGCATCTGGCCGGAAACAATGTTGCCATATAATCTATATGAGACTACGGTTCTATATACACACCGAAGATTTTAGGCGGAAAATGGAAGACCGGCCAAGATAGCTCGAGTGGGGGTAGAGTGGAATTAATATTTCATGCTAGGGAACTGGCGTGAGGATGTGTTGTTGTTGTGACTACTGAGTTTACTAACACTTGAAATGTTCGATTTATTACTGGCCTTGCACAAAAAAAATCATACTACCCTCAACCAAAGTGGGCGTGGTTTATTATATATATACAATTACTTAACTACCTTCATATTAAAAATTTCCTCAGCGTTGTAGGTTATTACGTTTAGAATACGAACTACCCCCAACTTCTGGCACTTTCTGAGGTATATAAATAATAAATACGAACTACCCTCATACAGCAACATTCTTCCGGCGTTGCTGATTTATTGCACGCATATTTATGCTACTTCGTCGCGCTGTGTGCGGAGGACGGCTATTGCCACAGATCGGCATAGTTTCCGACGAGCGGAAACACCCATACGTGGACCAGTAGGCGAATATGAACTACCCTCATGTAAAAACTTTCTTTCGGCGTTGTTGGGTGATGTATTAATGTAACGGGCTCCAAGCTACTCTTTCTCGAGATGTGCTGTACCACTGCTACTGCCCGCGTAGTTGCCTTCTGATGCTGGCAGGAACCTTCTGGCCGCGAATATAGGCACGCGCTTAATTGACGATCAAACTGTCCACATATATTGACTGCTGAATTCCCTGGAATTCTCGTGATGTATCGTCTCCGGAGCCCGGCGCTACTCCCACCCACCAGGCCGCCCTCCGCCCCCTGGCGCTACTGCCTCAAGCCCGCGTAGTTCCCCACTAGCGAGGCGGGCAGCGGC
>LUGF01004542.1:0-20263 GCA_001625245.1 Calycopis cecrops | reverse complement strand
TTCCTGATTACGCTGAAGAGCTTAGGGCATGCGACAATCCTCTGCTCCACTAGGAAGTAACGTAAAGGAAGGGAAACCCTAACTCTAGTAAAAAAGAGAAAAATTCAATAAAATATCTCACCCAATCTTTATGAGCTTCCCCGACGCAGACTGGATCCAGGGTGGGCAGACTGTATATGGCCAACTCACAGGAGTTGCGGGCGCCCGTCGCTAGCAACGTTCTGAAATACAAACCATTCTGTGTAATGCATCTAGTTACAATTTCCTAATTGGCACTCGATAGAGATGGACTTAGACTTGTAGTTGAAGAGCATATTACAACCGTATTAGGACCAGACCAAACCTTCAGAGGTTCATATCATTTTGAGAGATTTAGGTGGCCTATTCGGTTCCGACTGCTTGTTTGACCATGTTATAAAAAAAAATACAAAACGATGTGACTGCCGATAAAAGTGAAAATTATCAAGTAACAATGAGCAGCACAGAAATATAGCTACGAGTTAGCGCAGCCCCCTTTTCTGTGCTAGCAGGCTGTTGAAGAATGAACTTAATATTTTAAACGACCGAACAACCTTAATGTTTTGCCTGTTCGGACTTTTTTATAGTATAAGTAGCCAAACAAGTGATAATAGCCATTTTCATTACTACCGACGCCCGTAGACATGAGAGGTTATACTGATGCGTTGCCCTCTTCCTCCTCCCACCTACGTGGGCCATCGGCTACTTACACACAGCACAAATCGCGACAGCACAGCTGCTCCTTAACGGCGGGTACTATGTGAGCGAATAAGTTATAAATTACTAAGTATTCACAAGGAAACGGTTCAGACTGCTCGTCGCCACATACTTGGAGGGGTTGATCTGCAGCGCGTGTATCCCGGTCTGGGACTCCGCCCCCGGCCAGGGTGCGCGCGGCCGCAGTGTGGGGATGGCGTCTAGCGACCGCGACCGCACGTCGTACACCATCAGCTGGAAGGGAATGGCCACAGATATAGTGATGAAAAATAGATGCTGGCCGATTATCTGACCGGGTAGGTCTGATAATCGGCCAGCACCTACCAAAATTTAGTTCAAATTTATATTTACAATTTTACAAATAGCCAAATATAAGAAGAATGTACATATATGCACATAATGTAACTGACATTAATTGATACATGTAGAGTAGAGTAGAGTAAACGTTGAAATTTTGTTATAGAGCCAATAAATTTATATGATTTATGTAGATCAGCTGTGAAAGTGTCAACTGTTGAGTTATCATGGTACATGAGACAGTTTGATGACAGACAGAGTAATAACGCCCCCTTTTTACATCATCCACCTCCTAAAGACTCCCTATAGTTCTCACCATGAGTGTAAATAATAATTAATGGCATGGTTGCAAACACTTCCATACGAACAAACAGTACCACTCCTTGAAATAAAATAATGTAGAAACAAACACGTCTACAAATACACATACATAGGTACACCGTACACAAACTCTTGCACAATAAGTATAATTAAGTCATTTCATCAAAACAATTATTTTCTTACATATATTATTAAAATTTGGTTTGAATTTTCAATGTACTCAAATATAAACATACAATCACTAACTATATTTTCGGGTTTCAGTAGTCATGATTCATGATTGCTCATTTGTCCTACTATGTAATAAAAAAAATCCCTCTCGCAACGCCGCAAAAAAGTTCATCAACGTACCTTGTTGCATTTGGTGCCGAACACCACCTGCCTGTCTGACAGCCACTGCGAGCAGAACACCTTGTTCATATTGCCGAGGCCGACGGGCGTCTCGCGGAACATGTCGTGCGTTAGCATGTGGCGCGTTGCGTACGACGGCTCCACCGAGCGGGGCTGCAATTGGACAATTACTCGCATCAAATATAGTATTGGATAATTTCGGCTACAGTAGATATAAATTCGATCGACTAAATTAACAACTAGTAGAAATTTGTAATTACAGGTTTTACTACTATAATATATATATATATTAAAAGGTATTACATACGAAGACGAAGCCGACGAATATAGTTTTGCTCGACATTTCGGCTGGATTACATCAGTAAAGAAACAGCTGGGTTACATCAGTACAAAATGCGAAAGTCTCAAACAAGCATAACTTTTTGTGCTTGTTTGTTTTCCGGAACTACTGTATCAAGTTGACAGTATATATTGTGAGATAGATTTAACACGGGTAAAACTGTGGCACACAGCTAGATCATAATAAAATTGAATTCACATAAATATGGTTTATTACTTATTACTCATTCTAAATAAATATTTTAAAGCGGTATTCATAACAGTTTCTATCAGACATACTAATTGTAATGGCCTTGATGATTTTCAAACATTAGTAAACAGACATTCTAAATGCATTTTAGTGCACTCATCAATTTCTTAATATTCCAATATTACAGCCGCTTCAAACTTAAATCATAAAAGTGTTTATTATGATATTGTAAACAAATAATCAGAACATTAGGTGTTAAGATAAGATATAGGAAGGTCATATGTATTTAGATGTTGATTTTATATATCTTTTTCAATACAAACAAATTGAACATATTTTAGTGCATACTGAAAGATTGACATGGTGACCCTAATGAATACATTGGTGGGGTTACTGGTTGACAATCTTTATGATTATTTAAATTGGCAAATTGTCAGCAGTGGATGTTTAAGATAGTGATATTAAAGAATAATGTTCAAGAGAGTAAACTACTCCATTATAGTCACTCAGTTTTAACACATGTGTGTGATTTACAAATAACTAATTATTTTTAATTATAGTAGTGTGGATTATACAAATACCAATCTATTGAAAGACCAGTTATCAACTCCCGACTGGAGTGATTTTAATTTTGTATTCACATGTTCATTACCTTAGCGTAGTCACAATAAACTAAACTAGTTGATCGCCAACGCAACTTATGCATTTAATTTAACTACTATAACAAACCTTTGAATCCCTTATTAATGATTTTATGTCATAAAGTTTATGTATACTAGATGATACTTGTTTCTTGATAGGTAACTATTTCCTTTAAATTTTTTTTTTATTTTTCTGCACATCTGCAGTTTGAGTCTCTTCAAAAGGAGACCAATGATATTGTTGCATAAAAGTAAACACACCATTGAATATGAAAACACACATGGTGCTTCAAAAGTATTAAACTCACCTCTGGAGCCAATATTTCCCGGGACCGCACATAGTCCACAAAGTTATACGATGTTGATAATATTTGATGTTGTTGTGCTGGTGTTTCTTCCTCACTGTCACTGTCCGAATAACACACAAAGTCTTCAGGTTTATCTGGTTTTCGTTGTTCTTGTCTAAAAAATAACTTATATTAATATTACATTACTAGTAGCTACAAGTTATGAGATTCTCCATAAAAATATGAATATTAATTTTGCCATGTCATCTGTTTATGTTAAAGTTGGGTATTTATTGATATGTTATGAATTTTATATTCTGTTAGACGAAGGAAAAGAAAAACCGATGTTAAACAATAATATTATAATAAAATTAGGGCAATCATCGACCTTGGTCTGTGTTTCCTCATAAATTAATCTTTCATACTAAATAATTATTTCGATTAAAATGTATGGAGGTAAATAATGTAGGTAAACAGATGTAGATAGTTCTATTGATTATTTAAAAGCAAACATTACCGCAGGGCTCTCGCTTTCGCCTTTCTTTCTTTAAGTCTGTTTGGTAAATAACATGAAGGATATCTTCCTTCCATGGCACGTCTGACGGTCTGCGCCATTTTTATATTATTACTAAAACACAATAAACGAATAAAACACGGTCAGCTAGTCACTTTCGTTTTGTTCTGTTGTACATTGATCCATAATGCGACGACATATTTCATTATTGTGGCCGTACAATCAGGTTCTTTCTCTTCTTCAGCTACTTTCCACTCTTAGACCATGTAGTTATTGATTGCATGCATCTCAAACAAGGTGTCGTAATCAGGACATTCAGGTTTAAAAAAGTGAAAATGTAAAATAATTATTGTAGAATTTAGGCTGACGGAATGGCTGCTGTCAATAGTGTTGCTAGTTGTTTATAATGAAGAGCTTGACAAATAAAATATTTGGGTTACTACATCTAAAATAGTTCATTGCAAGAAAATAAAAAAAAGGAATTTCATTTGAATACCTAATAAAAAAAATATTATAACCATAATCTATTGCGATTCTTAAAATTTATATGTAATTTCCCCTGTGTCTTTAGATTAAGAATAGAGAACAATAAATCAACGAAATTTTTTAAAATATTTTTTTATTAAAGTAATTTAGATTTACCTTACTTAAGTAGGTAAGGTAAATCTAAATTACTTTAATAGAAAATTATTTATATTATTGAGCAGTATTATTTAATATACCTATTATATATTTACCATTCAGTGCTTTATTATTACCTGGTTCATTATTTCTTGGATTTTAAACTAGATGACGCTGTTATGTGTACAAATACATCGCCACAACATTGTATTTATACTTAGACTATAATATCTAGCCAGAACTGACTAGCTGAATTAGCTAATTTTATATTTCTCGTATTTTGTACAGTAATATTATATTTATTTGTTGTAAGTTACCATCTCCTGGTTCAGTGTTGACAGTAACTCCACTTCTCGTTAGTCAACACAACAGCTAAATGTCTTTTTTTTAAAGAACGTCAGCAGAGCATACGCGGATGCTTTGTCTAAATTTACTTTACTTCTTTAGGCGTATTCTCACAAAGCGCGTGAAACATAGCCGTCATTTCTTGCCTGTACGATGTAGTCTAGAGGTGACCGGGCAAGACACGATGCGGCTACAACGATGATGATGATGTCTTCTCTCTAGCCGGGAAGGCTGAGAGGTCTGCGGGCCTCAAGGCGAACGAAGGCAATTGCTCGCGAGGGGGAACACCCCCTCGGTGTTGGGGGACTGCACTTGATGCAGTAGTGACGGTATGGATGGGGTAACTACTGCAGAGCAGTGTAACCTAAACGGCTATTAGTAGTCAGAGTCTTATGACTGTGGGGTGTGGTGTGTAGTGCCTGTGGTGTGTTTGGTGCTTGTAAATGGGTGTGCTGGTGTAACCTTCGTCTTACAAGCCAGACTCGGTTGCCCTATCATAACTGATTGAGCGGAGGTGGTAATATCGCGGGCTAAGAGCTCTCGCGGCCACAACGCCTTTTTGGATTGAACCTACAAGGAGGCAGGCGGGTATTCGGAGCCTCTAGATCTAGAAGTTTGAGGGCGCCAAATAAGCAAATGCATTGATTTCTGCCCTTCTCCTGCAATGGGCCACCGGAAACTTCCTATTTTAGTTTCACACGAAAGTTACGTCGATCGTTGGTCCCTAAATTCCCTTAAATTCCGTACTCTCCAGCCAACAATTTCACATTTTTTTTTAAATACAGGCTGGCAAATGAGCAACCGGAGCTATTATCATGATTGCCAATGTCCATAGACATCCGAATAAACGTTATACAGTTGCGCGGCCCCCCTTCCTCCTCAATCCTACATGGGCCAAGGGGTTAAATTACGCCGCTCAAAACGCGCCCCATTGTCCTCTCGTTAACACTATACCGCCTTGAAAATGCAGCTATGCTGTGGCGTTTTGTGCGGTTTGTAAATTTCTAGTGTCTTGTTGGAGAGAAGAGAAAAGGAGGTCAACGCATCTGTGTGACAATTATGCGGATGGCTGTCGGGAGTGATCTAAAGGCTGCGTCTTCTAGTTCGACTCCATAAACTATAAAAAGTGTACATAATATAGCACATTTCTTATTTTAAAATTCCTCTAAGAAAAGATAAGTCCTACGTACGTCTAGCTTGCTGCCTCTTGGGTGTGCCCCGTCTCCAATATAAAAGCTTTATCAATTATGAAGCTACAGACACGTTCTGGAAAAAAGGAACCAATTCCACATTATACATAGTACCTAATAAAAGCGGGGTCTAATCACTTGGGAAGCTATTTGTGCCCAATATCGTGTTCGTGCACCTGAGTCTCTGGAAATTGTTTTTCAATTACTTTGCGGTAAAGCAAAACGTTATGCGACGCCAGAAAACTTGCATACAGCTAATGCAGTTCGTTCATTAGAAGAGTGTGAGCTAAGCTATGGCCTAAATTCTATAAGAAAAATGACCTTAAGGTATTTTTTCATTACTGAAAAACTTATAAGATGCGTATAAATAGGTAAGTAAGTAGATAAATAAATATATTCAGTTGCTAACGTCGAAAAAACTTTTTTTCTTTTTCGAAAACATTCATTTAATTTTCGTTTCATGTAATGATAATATTATTTAAGGTAAGTTTTATATAAATTTCAAAGCAACATAGGAAGCCGGGTAATTTATTAATATAAATTGTTTCAATATTATGATTTCAATTGCAGATAAACTTATGAAACACATTTCAAATTGTTACATTGTAAAAACACTACGCCATTTTGAAATAAGAGTAATTCGAATATGGAATACGTATGTTTTTAATGGCGAAATCGTTCCATTTATAGTTAGCGTTTTTGCCGCACCAGCAACAGCCGACTGGAATATATTACGTCAGGACGCGGCAGACATTTCCATAATGTTCTATGTGAGGGGTGAATGCGCAATCTTTATTCAGCAACATTATTTCACATTAGCCCAATGAGAGGTTTTATAAAAATAAGTTAAAAAATCACAATAAAGAACGAAATAATTGATTTCATGGCATTTGGTATTCAAACAATGAACTTACCAATCACATTAATTATAGATAATAATAGGTCTATTAGTTTAATGAATGATCATGAGCTGATACATCACGGAGCCGTAGGTAAATGTTTTGTTACCTCATTAATTTCCATCTTAATTTTTCTTTGTATTCTGGTAACAATAAATTATATTTATACCTATTACCTACCCTCTGTGCGGTCCCCGGACTTAACGACGCGATGTTCATGATTCATTGTACGAGTTATAAAACACGCCTACGTTTATTGAAGCCAAATGCCAGGAAATAAATATTATTTCTTGTCTTTAGAGAGTTTGTTCTATAGGAGTTTTTCCATACTTGTTAATTTTTATTTCTAGTATTTTAAGTCGCGGTCGCAAATACAGTAATACCTCGACTTACACTACCCCGACGCCATCGCCTCTATATTATTTTGTATTACCTTGGGGCGTCACTGAAAATCGGTGCGGAGGACCCAAATTCTCCGTCTTATGCCGAGATACGTCCTTTCAGTGCTCCTCACATCACCGTCACTGTCACAGTCACTGTGCTGTGAAATGTGCATACATAATAATTATGTAACACGGACTTAAATTGTCCTTTTTTTGTCTTTTTTTTGTGCTGCATTTTGTCTCTTGTTGTTTTATGGAGCATTGAATAAATTTATTTCTATTCTATTCTATTCTATATAAATGTATTCCCCAACTTCGATCCGGCCGTTGGGAAATTAACCAGTGACTTCATGAGCTGCTTCTAGATACGCTTGCCGCTGCTGGTCGCAAATAAAAATAAACTCGGAAAAAACCTTTTTAAAGTTTGTATGAATGAATGCATTAAAAACATGTCTACCTTGTGATGTTTGGGTTTCCGCTGGCCCCTGGGGATGGCGGCAGCAGCAACACGTCTGTATAATATTAACGAGGTTATAAGATACCAATGGGCTCCACTTGTCATTCTATATAAAACTAGCTACGCTCCGCGGTTTCGCCAGCGTAAGTTTTGATCCCGTGGAAACATCGAGATGAAAAATATATGTTGGCCGATTCTCTGACCTTCCCAACAAGCACACAAAATTCCATGAGAATCGGTCTAGCTGTTTCGGAGGCATATGGTAACTAGCATTGTGACACGAGAATTGCATATTCATATACCTATACATAATATATTATGTAGAGAAGATAAACGAAAGAGCACGCATATCAACTCGGAAAGGAATCGTAACCGTATCGTATCACCTCGAGGCGGTCAGTATTCTTTGTATGAAACCCCATACTGCAACGCACATTATAGGGAACCGGAACGTAATCGCCTCGCATCGATAAACGAAGGCGATACGGTGCCGATCCCTTTACCTGTTGATAAGTGTGCGGTGACCATAAATGTGAAAAAATATAGACTAGGAGCCCGGTAATGAATGCGAGTCTTTACGAGCTGACAATAAAAAAAAAAAAAAAAAAACGCTGCTTGTTGCCACTGCACCAATAACATCGCAAATGTACAGCGGAAATAAAAATGTTTAAAAGTCGGCGCGGAAAAATGCATTAAAAACATTTCTAGAGCAGCGAGTTGAAATATTTGGCGTGTTCTCATGGAAACGCGACTGCAGAGTGAACGACCGACCTGAGCGAGACCGGCGACCCGGAGCGACCGGCGACCCAGTGAGCGATGAGCTGTCTCCCGACTCCCGCCAATCTGAACTGCGGCAAAAAATGTAGCCACAGACGTAATAACTGCAGTGTTGCTTCAACTATTAAATAGTTACGACTGATGCAGTGTACAGTCGCGGGCAGTAATATGTATACACTTTAGTATCCTATCACAATTACATTCAATGACAAATCTAAGCAATAATATCTCAGGACAGGGCTAGGGTTGAACCGGTGGTAGATTTAATTGTTGACGTTCAAAAAGTAATTCCTGTAATTCTATTTTGAATAAAAACTTTTTAATTTTCATGTGGAATTTCAAAAATACAAATTATGACAAAGTACTAAAGTGTATAGAAATACTATGTACTAGCTGGTGCACGCAAGCTTTGTTCGAGTAGCTATTATAATCAAAGTTTATTTCACATTTTCAGATCCTTCAGGTAAAGTATAATTAGATACTGAATTTACCGTAGGAATGAGTGATTTTCCTGCAGTAAAAAATGTTCTAGATGTTGACCAGACTTAGTATCTATACACCACAAATAGTTTCATTCGAATCCGTCCAGTAGTTAGTTAGTAGAAAATTAGCCTGGACAGTTCGGGATAAAAACTATTCTATGTGTTAATCCAAGTTACCCTCTATGTGAGTGCCAAATTTCATGAAAATCAGTTCAGCAGCTTTTGCTTGAAGGAGTAATAAACAAACAAACATACATACAAACTTTCGCATTTATAATATTAGTAAGATGTACACAATGTTTATTATATTATGTATGTATAGATTATATACTATATAGCTCGTGACTGTACATTTTGATGTTTTATAGGTAAAAAAAAAGGAAAATTTCCATCACTTTTCACTACTACCGGTCGCGTCTCGCCCGGCTCAGTAATTGGTTTACGATGTGATAAACAAAGCTGCAACAGGTCTGTCATCATCATAACTCTTTATCAGTTCGCTGCTGAGCAAAAATGTTGTCGTCACAACTGTGGTCCGAAGTCTCGCGACGTGTGGGAGTCTCGCCACACGATGATGTTTCTTTTTTATGTTATAGGAGGGGGAGTGATACGAGCAGTCGGTGAGTTTCGTCCCCCGGTGGCCTATGGAGGGAGGAGGCCGGAGGGGGGAGGGCAACGCATCTGTATAACCTCACGCGGCTGTCTTTGGGGTAGTCATGAATTTGGCGCTGATTGCTCTTTCACCCCTTAAAAAGGCATGTGTAATAGCAGGACTGAACTAGTTTACTGTACGTGGTGCGCACGATGCACGACGCGCCGGCTCTGGCCCGCCGCCAGCTGACGCCGCACCCCTGCTACAGTGACGTGTCACTTGGCATTTATTGCACAGGTACAGTATAATTGTGCCGCGCGGTTTCTCGCGACAGTTTCAAGTACTTATTACAAGGGAATTAATTTTCATCGAAATATTTCTTGTCTGTATTAAATTTTATCGAAATTCGTTTGGAACAATGCCGAGAAGTAACAACATAATAAACTGTCACGTTTATAGCCCAGCTAACTTCGTACCACATCAGAATCAATTATTACAAAACTTGGACGATGATTAATGTAGAATGTCTTAGCTTTAGAAAAAAATGTAGTCAAAACTTAATATTTTTTTATATTTAGGTAAAAGATGAGTAAGTACTTCATCTTTTAAATCTTGCTTGAAATCCATCTCGAGTATATAATATAGGATTATATAATATTTACGTGACATAGATGTGGGAGTACGGTGTTAAAATACAGTATATCAGAAACTCTGGTTATAAAAATCAATATGTACCTAATAATAAATATCTCCTACTGGCCTGTTGACTTATTTGTAGCTGCCAGGTCTAAGTCTAAGTAAGAGACAAGTTAAGTAACGAGAGGCACCTCCTGGCGCTCCGCCAGCCACCGCAGTGCACCGACACCGACCTGCCAAGTGCGAGCCGACGATACGAGTGTAGTAAACGAGCGCAGATCACCGCGTGGGAAGTGATTGCAGGCGGTACAAGAAGTGTTTTATACATAATATAATCCGTGACTATCGTGTATAAGGTGGCAAACGAGCAGTCGGAGGCGTTTTCATGACTACCGACACCCATAGACATCCGCACAAAGGCTATACAGCTGCGATTTCCCTCCAAATCCTTCCCCCTCCATGGCCCAATGCTATTTAAGCACCGCACGAAACGTGACAGCACAGCTGTCACTTAATCCCAGTTTTGTGTAAGCGAGAGGTACCTCCCCTATCGTAGAGGCCCACTTCAGCTATATGCATGCATGCAGCGTAGCATTACCTCTTACAAAACTTTATTTTTTGTTTATTCACAAACTGACTGGTCATATGAACTAGTAGATCTACATTTTCTCTCACCATTTTTTCGTAATCAGTTAAAAAATTTCTAACAGGGAAACTCAAACTACATCCTCTTTCTTCTTCTTACTCTCCTATCCGCACTTTGGATACCATGAGCATCTCTATAGAGATTGCCCATGCATCGTGAAACTGCTACTGTTACGGAAAAGATCAACTGCTGCTCTCCAGTTCTTCAGTGGCTACCTACTTCTGTGACCGAACAAGCTGATGACCTATAACTGTGTCATCAATCATTTTCCAAGTCTCCGGCTAATTTTAGCTGTAAAATATGAAAAAAACTAGATCAGATTAAATCTGGTGCGCTGCGACTTGGCGTCGAGCCAGCGAGAGGAGCTCGTCGGCTAATAGCTCATTAGTGAGGAGCCGCCGCGTGGTCTGGTGAGCACGGTCCGCTGGTCGCGAGGGGCTCGAGTCCTAGTTCCGACTGGTTGGGAAAGATGAAGGAGGGAATAGAAGTGCGTTCGTGTCCGCACTAACACTCCTGCTCTTATTGGTCACCGCACACATATCAACGCGGAAAGGGACCGTAACCGTACCGCCTCGAGCCGTTCAGTATTCTTTGTATGAAACTCCACACTGCAACGCACACTAATGGGAAACGTAACGTAATCGCCTCGCCTCGAAAATCGAAGGTATATAAGATAAGGATACATTTCCGAGTTGATAAGTGTGCGGTAACCATTACACGTTTTAAGCAGTTTATTATTTTCTTTCGACATTATCATTATCCTTTATATGATAAGAATTCAAAGCAATGCGGTAAGCCGAGTACAGTAAGGGGTACATGCAGTCGTTTTGGGCTGGCACGACCTGGGAGGTAACCCTCGCATACACGAGACCGGCGTAAAGTGACAGCTGTGTTGGAGCGTTTCGTGTATGTAGCCGGTGGCCCATGGAGGTGGGAGGAGAAAGGAGGGCAACGCATCTGTATAGCCTCTATGCGGGTGTTTGTGGGCGTCGGTTGTCATAAAAATGGCTACTTACTATACAAAAAAAGAAAAGACTCGGAAAACTGAGGTGTACTGTACAATAAGTTGTACCATGTATGGTATGGTATACCAATTAATTTATTGTTGGTGTACCACCATAGCATCAGCAAGACTAAATTTAAAATTACATTGTTATCTGACCCGGCTGTAGACCCCACAATAATCCCCTATTTACTCCAAAATTATTTACAAAATAGACGGAGCAAAAGTACAATAGGAAACTAAGTCCCTGCAAACAGCCCTGAGCCCTCACGCGTCCCTAAAACAGAAAATAAAATGTAAACTCTAGACGAGAAGGTGCTCAAATGTTTATCAAGTTTGTAACAAATTTCACCCGAAATCTCCGTGCCCGTTATATTTGGCCCTAAATCTTGTGCCGCCCTTAGCGGCCTTAGGCTATCTGTTCCAGATAGCGGCGCCCTTCACGGACCCTAATATTTTAAGCGTGAACCGCCGTCTCAACACACTTTTATAAATGTCTGCCTGATTAAACTTAAGGGACGTGTAATGTCAATTTGGGATAAAGTATTTAACTATTTATGAGGGTTCGTGACGGATAAGAGAAAACGGTACATGGTCACTTTGTTGATAGTTTGTCTGTCCGTTTGACCCTTTTCTTAGAAACGTGCGGCTAACAATGTTAAATAATATCGATAGCATTCTCTTGAAGCAAAGCAAAGAATCATACGTCTAATGTGAATGGCCATAATATTTATGTATATATTTTTAGTAGATCGCGCGGTAAAGAAACTTATAGATTATTTCTCGTGTCACAATATTAGCTACTATACTTACTCCTCCGGCTAGACCGATTCTCATGAAATTTTGTGCGCGGGTAGGTCTGAGAGGTCTGAGAATCGGCCAACATCTATTTTTCATCTCGATACGTCCACGGGATCGAAATCGAAAACCGCGGAGCACAGCCTAAAGAGAAATTTTGACTTACAATAATCAAAGTAGCCGGTGGCCCATGGAGGTGGGAGGAGAAAGGAGGGCAGCGCATCTGTATAGCCTCTATGCGGATGTTTGTGGGCGTCGGTAGTCATGAAAATGGCTCCGGCTGCTCGTTTGCCCTCCTATATCATAAAAAAAAAAAAAAAAAAATCAATAATAAAATATAACGTACACCACCACCATTAATCGAATAACTTATACATTCTCCATCTCCTTATACAATCTGATGTATAATAAAAACCATAATTTAGATGTATTCTATCAAAGTTATTGTTCATTCACAAAAGAGGCTCTGTCCACTTTATAACGTGTTTTCAACTATTAGAAAAAAAATTGTAATTAAAAAATATAAACTATTTAATATGAAAGTAATAAATAATATAATTATTGTTCATAAAATAAACTAAAATTAGTAATGTTTTGAGATATTAATATGAATTGTCTTCTCTAGTGACTGTCGAGATTGCCTATAATTGAGGCATCTTGTATGCTTTTTTGTTTAATTTTATTTGTATGATACTGTATTCATTGTGTGCCTTGTGTATTGTATCCTTAATAAATAGTAAATAAATAAACGTTTAATAGTGCCAGAGAGGCAAATAATAAAACAAAAAAATAAAGGATGTGTTAAGTTACTGAGAAATACCGATACAAACTCAATATAATACAAAAATATTTGAAGTTCCGATCATACGAAAAAAGCGTCCGCAAATACAGTTTGTCAGTACGTTTAGTTTACGAATCCGTATTCGCATTTTGTCGGTTTATTGTATTTACTCTTGCGGTTATTCTCTAGGTCTATCGGTTTTGGTCGGAATGTGTAGTTGTTTTGCGGGCCAAACAAGACACCGCAGCATCCAGCCTTCTCAGCCCGCTCTTCCTGCGGACCCATCACAACCATCAGCCGGTAGACGTCCGCGGTTGGACACAGGCCTCCCAAAGAGCGCCAAAGGTCACGCTCGAGCCTGCCGACCCAATGCGGACACAATGCGGCAATACCACCATCTCGATATTCCTAAATGTAGTACTGTGCGTTATAAACGCCATTTTTTACCGCGTACAACAGTACTATGGAACCAGCTGCCTGCCTCAGTATTTCCGATCCGATACGACTTAGGGATCTTCAAGAAAAGAGCATTCCTCTTCCTTAAAGGCCGGCAACGCGTCTGCAAGACACCTAGTTTTGCGGATGTCTATGGGCGGCGGTACTCACTAACCACCTGCTCGTTTGCCCCCTATACCATAAAAAACACAAGGTCGCGTACCTCTCACAAAGGCCCACTTAACTAACAACCAAAAGATAAGAAAGCGTTGCTCCAGATTTACCGATCGATATTCGAATTGCTTTATTTCTCCGACCACTTGTTCCGGCCCTTCAGTAGGGCGCCGGCGGCCCTCCAACCTAATTCCGAGGCCGTTCACCCCCAAGGTCGCCATCGATCGCCCTTAAAGGGATCGCTGTCAGTCTCACTTTCAGTAATCCGGAGGGAAGGTTTTATTACGCCTTATGGTGTTTTAGTTTTTATTTTGGAAGGGTTTTTAGGGGCGTCGAATAAAATGATGTTAATTTATGATTTTCGAAAAAAAAATCTTATATTTTCCAAAGCTATTTTTTGGAAGTGCATGTCTCGTTCGTGGCGTGCGTAAGTAGCCGGTGGCCCATGGAGGTGGGAAGAGGAACGAGGAAAACGCATATCTGTATAATCTCTATGCGGATGTCTATGGGCGTACCTAGACAAAATGGCCTCGACTGCTCGTTTGCCCACACATATCATACAAATAAATATGTACATATATTATGAGAATACATTATATACTAGCTGATGCCTGCAACTTCGTTCGTGTAGCGTAGTATTATTATAATCAAAGTGATTTGTTATTGTTTGCTTGCAGTGTGTCGAAATTACGATTGGGGGGTGGGGGGAATGACAGGAGGGCAAGGCATCTCCGTAACAATCATGCGAATGTCCATGGGCGTAGGTAGTCATCAAAAGGCTCAGATTGCTCATTAGCCCCCTTATGCTATAAATCCGATTTCCCGTAAGGAGAGGCGATTTTACCACAGTAAAAAGTATTTGATGTTGACCAGGCTTAGTTTAAATACACCACAAAAAGTTTCATTCGAATCCGTCTAGTAGTTTCGGAGATTAGCTTAGACAAACAGACAAATGGAAACAGACAGACATAAAAATTAAAAAAAAACATGGAAAAGTGTTCTTATACTATTTAAACTCGGCCCCTAATTATTTTTTCATAATTATATTCAATGTACAGACACACGGATTTTACTGTTTTATTATATGCATGATCACGATGACAGCATAGCCGCCATCTTCACCACACATCACGTATACGTCACAGCATACCGAGCAGAACCGGAACAGAGAATCACACAGTAATCACATTTATTGAAAGTCTTACTACTTATGTTCTTACAACTAGTGGTAGTTTAATTGTTGACGTTCAAAAAGTAATTCCTGTAATTCTATTTTGAATAAAAACGTTTTCAATTCATTTCATTTCATTATCACTTCAACATATGTCAGTATATATCAATGATTCACCGTTTTTAGCTAGGTAGAGAGTTCGAACTATACTTTCAGTTCAGTCGGTCTGTCTTTCTTTCGGTGGTCTTAGACTCCTCCTGCAGCAAGACTGTGTATTACGAAGTTGTCTAAATATCGGCGGTGCTGCTGTATCTGGGTCGATATCTGGGATTCGTTTTGTTCACTGTCCCGACGCCAATACCAATGACCGTCTCCGGTAATAGATGTACACATAATTGAGGTACAATGAAAATAAAGAAATTCGAACACTTCAAACTTTTTTGCGTTCTTCACTGAAATTCTGTGCCACCGCGTGTTTATTGGTCAAATTAAATAGACTTCCGGCTTCCTTTTACACACTTCCGTCCCTATTTACGATATCACCCTAAAAAAAGCTAAGAAAAGAGACCCACAGGGGAAAACAATAAGTGTTAACAACATTGTCGAATCCTTCATACCCGATAACCGATGTTGGCACACGCCAATAGAAGTTAGGGATCCTTTTTCGTTATCTGTGGTTTATCGAGATCGGGATAACATGTGGCGTGTGATGTAGGGAGATGTAATGTTACATAACAGCCTTTGTGTATAAGTAAGATATTGTGTTTTATTTATTATTCAGGGAGACAGTGTTGTGAGTGGCCAGACGGATTTAGGACACTTCGCAATCTGAATAGGAAGGTACTTCCTTTTAAAAGTCCTCCAGTCCTCTGTGCATATTTAGTAGGAATCATAACATTGTTACTGACTAGCAACGCATCATAGTTTCACCCGTGTAACCGAATACACAAAAGCGATTACATTAAAATCGGTGAAGCCATTGCGAGGAGTTCGACAATAAACACCGTGCCACATTTTTTTATTTCTAACATAACATCATTTGTATTTTATGTGAATAATTATTATCAAAATAGTAAAGTTATATTCTGTATTCCGACAGAGAACATAAGTTGAAATATTACGAAATATTTTTTACAAAAAGAAAAATAAAATTTGAAAATCTGCCGGCTTCGGTCTGTAAGTCACTTACTCACTTACTTTACTTTCGCCGGCTCAGTGACCCGAAGTGGATTTTGGCTTCCTACACTAGATTGCGCCATTTATATAAGATAGGTATTGAATAAATGTCAATAACCACTGCCTCGTACCACCACAAGACTCGCACCCGGGATCTCGCAATCTGTGGCTGAACACGCTCACCGCCAGAACAAGAGAAGTCCATAATTACATTATAGTAAAGCATACGGAGTGTTCAGTAAGTAGTGCCACACTGCATGCATGCATGCAGCTGAATTGGGCACGACCGAGGAGGTACCTCTCGCTTACACGAGGTCGGCGTAAAGTGACAGCTGTGCTGTCGCGTTTTCGGTGTGTACGTTGCTAGTGGCTCGTCGTGGGGGGAGGAGAAAGGGGGGGAAACGTAATAGTGTAGCATCTATGCGGATGTCTATGGGCGTCGGTAGTCATGGCTTCGGCTGCTCGTTTGCCCCCCTTAAAAGAAAGCTGATGATGATGGATTGTATGTGACACTAATGTGCGAAACTCATAACTGATTCATGCACCGACTTGGCAGCGCCGCTCGCACTCTACACAAAGGTCACGGCCCGACCTTTGACCTTTGGGTCCCAAATATCAATAATGTATTGTGTGAACCTTTAGTTTAAAATGGCAAAGTTTATAATGCGGAATCGCTGGCGCGTTAAAGCGCCGTGGAATAATTTATGTAGAGTAGATCCAAGCCGGGGTAAAGTGACAGTTTTGCGGTGTAGTAGCCGGTGGCCCATGGAGGTGGGAGTAGAAAGGAGGACAGCACATATGCGGATCTCTATGGGCGTCGGAAGTCATGAAAATGGCACCGACTACTCGTTTGCTCCCCCATAAGAAAATGTAGAGTAGAACCGGCAAGACCGGGGAGGTACCTCTGGTGCACACGATACCGGCGTAAAGTGACAGATGTGCTGTCGCGTTTCGGGCGTTTCGATGCATACAGGGTTTGAAGAGTTGACGGAGAATTTTCATGACGACGACGGATTCAGATATCCGCATATTTGTTATACAGACATGCAATGGGCCTTCATAAACTGGCAAACTGTACGAAACACGAAAGCGTAGGTGTCACGAGAGAGACAGTCGTGCCAGCCCAGTTCAGCTGCAGTCCAACAAAGAAGCTTCGATAAACATTCGAGTATTATCTTCCAAAAACTTGAAGCTCTTAATAATATTCCAAACAAGGCTGGCAACTTAATACTCCTGGCAAACATGTCTGAGCCGGGAACTCGGGAACTTAATACTCTTAAAATATGACGGGGTTTCAGACTGACAGCATCTGTATATCTTTAAGGCGAATCAAGAATCTACGCTTCGCTTTTGAATTAAAACTTTATAATATTTTCTGTAGAACCCAAGTTTTGTAAATATGGTAACGATTTACAAGCACAAGACAACAGAAATACCATCAAAAACATTGCTTGTGACAATGCCCAAGTCTCGAAAATCAGTTTGTTCTACCGTAAATTTATTTAGCACTTAATGACCTTCTGTTATTTATTATTATTACTTATTATTACTGTAAGTTATTTATTTATTTAGGACACCAACAGTACAAACGTAATACATTCACATTACAAACATTTGTAGTTTACATACCAAACGCTAACTTATGCCAAATAAATATTAAAAATGTTTTACATTCTGGATAAATATATTGACTTGGCAATAGCACTAAACAATCTACATAACATGTATTACTTCGTGCGTTTACTTTGTGCTATGCAATGGCCAGGTCGGTACATTTATTTTTCATGTTACAAGTACAAGCACAACAGAAATATATTGCTTTTGTTATTGAAGTAAGATGTTTAACATGCCACAAGATGTGGTGGAACACTGCATATAAGCAGCCGGTATGACCAGGGAGGCACATCTGGCATACACTGTACGTTTCGTGCGGTGTGGAGGAGAAAGAAGAGTAACGCATCTGTATTACCGAATGTAGTTTAAGCGAGAGGTATGCGGATGTCTATAGCCATGAAAATGGCTTCGACTGCGCGTTTGTCCCCTTATACAATAAAAAATAATAATATAGAAATATCGCAGTCGGATTGTATAAATTATTACATTATATATAAATATATATATAAATTATAAATTATTATACAAAAGCAGTATTACATTACGGCTAGCCATTTAGAAAAACAGGGCCGTTTTGTAATGCGGCGGGTCAACGCTTAGCCGAATCGAATACGGCTAGGTCAAACTCCGCCAGAAAGTGTTCGCCGCTAAGCGTGATTCAATATGGCTAGCCATAATGTAATAGTCGCCTCTTTGGCAGAATATAGTTCCCAATTTTAACACTCGCGGCGCTCACAACAACAGTGGCGTCAAATAAGGAAAATGTCTCACTAGAATGCGATAAAAACTTTGTTTTAAACAAAGAAAACTTGTTAAATATATATGCAGAATCATACATACTTGGCGAGCGAGTCCAGTGGATTGGAACAGTGAGGCTAAACGTGAGCCGCCATATTGTAGAACGTTTCTCAACGACAATCCGGCTAATCGTTGACCCGCCGCATTACAAAACGGCCCTGTTTTTTCTAAATGGCTAGCCGTAATGTAATACGGCGGTTTATACAATCCGACTGCGACAGAAATACAAATATGACAGAGACGCATGACCTGGTATTCGAACCCCCGACCTCTGGGGTAACGAGTGCACCATCACCGCTAACTTAACCACTTCTTTTAACAATCGTTAAACCACGATTAGCAATGACAAGTGCCAGAGATGCTACTGCTCCTTCTCGATTGGGCTGCAATGAAGCAATATCAACTACATACTTAACAATATTCTCTCTGTTATTTCAATCGTATTTTCCGTATGAAAGCGCGCGTCCTAAAAGGATTTCCTTACTTTCACTTCAGTGTTATAATATTAGATTAACAAGGGAAAGACAAACATTGACGCAAAGCGTAAAGTAAGAGACATTCTAGCACAGTGGAAGAGGAAGGGAGAAGAAAGAAAAAATCTAGAAGATGGAATGTGTTTATTTGCGTCACGACTCAGGAGTGTAATGACTTTCAAGGCTTCAACAGCTTGATAGATTTTAGTACGGGGTATCATTAGATTCTTCTTGGTCGTTGTCTGCATTGCTGAAGGTCGTGCCCGTTCTGGAAGTGCTGCAGGAACTCTGTTTAAGTGCTGCAGTCACCGTGAGCCCTGTATTTCTCTGATGTGGTCAGACCAGCGGGTTGGTGAATATTCTCTTGATCGTTTCCCCTCTATCTTGCCGATTACAACCAATTCAATAAGGTTGTCGGGCACTCTTCGGGCGATATGACCAAAATAACTCTGGTTAACTAACTTTGGTTCGTAGCATAGCTGATCGTAGATAACCTGGTTTCAATCCAGAGTTGGTCGAGAATGTATCTGTCCACTGAATTCGCGACATTCTCCTCCAACACCACATTTCAAAAGCGTCGATCCTTTTTTCAATCAGCCGCACGGATAGCCCACGATTCGGATCCGGATCAAGTTCATCAGGAACGTAACAGATTTTTTTACGAAAAATATTTGTGGGGTGTTTTAAAATGTGAAAATATAGATTTTGATCCACAGTTCTTTTACAATTTGATTTAATGCTTTCGTGTTCCGTACTCAAAAGAAAAAAAGGAATCCATAAAAGGTCTTTTTTTTTCGTATGACTATGTTCATGATATTATAGTGAAAAAAGTGAATGATTCTTGCAGGCGCAGGTAAATGCAACTTTATCAACTTTTTTACTGTACCCGAGCTCGTATCTCCCGTTAGTACGGTAGTAGCACTTACGGTCTGCGGGCCTGACTCACGCTTGGCCGGGTTTTCCAAAAATGCACGAAGAGAAGAATGATTTCAAAAATAAGCAATGTTTTGGCGGTTTGATAAATTATTATTCTTCACATTTCATCGCTTTGAAATGTCTCATTTACATTTAAATTAGGAAAAATATGGCGTCGTAAATGTGACATGAAACACACTTGCCGTTATTAATAAATTTTAA
>LUGF01004536.1:34047-50878 GCA_001625245.1 Calycopis cecrops | reverse complement strand
ACACAAACGAGAAGATACAGCAACAACTATAGGCAACCAACATGTGCAAATGATTTTAGGTAAAATAATCCAAGCCTGTCCTGCATATACGAGTTAATCTTGCTTACTGGACTTTCTGCCGGGGCTGAATGAAAAAAATAACCTAGAAAACAATAAGCAAACTGCTGGCTGTACTGCGGGAGCAGTGATAAGTGACTCTAAGCACCAGGCGAAATAAGCGTCGAGTAGCTGCTCGAAAACCAAATATAATATTTTATAAAAGAGTTTTATAGGTTTTTTTAAGGTACTCGTATATGAGGGCAAACGGGCCGTCTGAGCCGTTTTAATGACTACCCATGCCATAGACATCCGCAGAGAGGCTATACCAGGGGTTGGCAACGTGCGGCTCGCGAGCCACATGCGGCTCTTCGGATGTGAGCTGCGGCTCTTTAGTTCCATACACAAATATTACTTTTAATAAATAAACTTTTATAAAAAAAATTTGAAAACTTTCCAAATTGATTAAGAGGATTAGGCATCACTTCTATCTCTCAGCCACTTGTACCAACCGTGCTATTAGAAACATGCTCCGGATATGGCGGTGTTTACGCGCCTTTTCTGATATTCCTTCTCTGTTGGCCCAAGCTCTTGGAAGACAGCTTTGGAGTATCCGATCCCAAAAAAAGGCGACCGCTCAGATCCTTCCAACTACCGACCAATTCCGATTACCCCCCTGATTACCAAAATTATGGAATCTATCGTTAACTGACAGCTCCTGTGTTATTTAGAGAAAGGCCAACTTCTCAGCGACCGTCAATATGGTTTCCGTAAAGGATGTGGATGGAAGGCTGTAGACCTATTAACCTATTTAACGCACCAGTGGGGAGGAGGCAGTTGAAACATATATTATGTAGATATGGCGGAGGCCTTTGATCGGGTATGGCATAAAGCGCTCCTTTCAAAGCTTCCTTCGTACGGACTACACGGTCAATTATGCGACTGGATCACTAGTTTTCTGATAGACCGTAGCATTAAAGTCGTTATCGATGGTACATGCTCGGAACTCAAATCTGTCAATGCTGGTGTTCCGCAAGGCTGTGTTTTGTCTCCCACGCTCTTTCTTCTGTATATTAAGGACATGCTACAAACTAGCGGCATTCATTGCTAAGCGAATGACAGTACTGGTGATGCAATATACACTGACCGCGCCAATATTTTCCAGGTTACGTCACCGAGTATCGGAATAAACTTGTGTCTGAAGTCGAGTCTTTGTTAGACAAAGTCTCTGAATGAGGCCGACTTAATTTAGTCAAATTTAACCCCACGAAGTAACAAATTTGCGCGTTTATCACCAAAAAACCCTTCCTTCCAACGTAGAGCAACTCGAATTATTGACGACCACCAGGTAGGTATATCCAAACGGCTTGATTGTCTGGCGTTATGGAGAGATGTTGGCTCGCTCTGCATCTTCTACCGTGTCTACAACGGAAAGTGTTCCGAGGAGTTATTCGGGTTAATACCTGCAGCGGAGTTCCACTTTAGGACATCGCGGCAGAACTCTAAGTTCCACAGCTACCACCTCGATGTCCCAAAGTCTACAACTGTGCGTTTCAGGCGCAAGTTCTTACCGCGCACAACATCATTGTGGAATCTGCTACCACAGTCGGTATTTCCGAATCGATACGGCCAGGGGTTCTTCAAGAAAAGAGCTTACTCTTATTTAAAAGGTCGGCACCGCGCCTACAAAGCCTCGAATTTTGCGGATATCTAGGGGCGGTGGTAGTAATGTATCACCTGCTTTATTACTTTATTCTCAATGTCTAAAGCAATATCGCGATAAAACCAATGCAATTGTTGATACGAACTACTTCAGCACAGTTATAAAAAAAAATAACGATTAATTTGCTGATAGATTTCATTTCAAAATTCATATTTAATCCTCTCAACACAATTAGTAAAGAAATCCATACTGAGCCATTTGGAGTTGATATTGATTCTCTAGAAATGGAATTGATCGATTTAAAAACTAAAACCTTGAGGAGTGGAACATTTACAGAGCTGAAAATTTGGAAGAGTCTGAGGTCCGGAAATATATAATAATATAATAACACAACGGAACAAAAGTGAAAGAAACGCTGCGATTTGAGGGATTGTATTCGACGCATGGAGTAGTCTTCCATATTGCCACAAAGAGGTGAAGAATTTGGCATTTCAGTTCAGTGCTGATTATCTTTGGATCGGATTTGTGAGCGCAAGCATAATCAAAAGTAAAGTAAGAAGCCAATTAACAAATGAAAATTTAGAGTCGTGTTTGAAACTTAAATAACAAGTTATGAGCCAGATTTATCCAAACTTACAAAATCGCATTGAATTTATTAAATAATATCAAAAACCTTATTTCAGTTTCAAGTATGGTATGTAGGTAGATACTATTTTATGCTCGCACGCAAAAATGTTGTGGCTCTTTAAAATTTTGAAACTTTGTAAATTGTAATTTTTGGCTCTCCCGACTCAAAAGGTTGCCGACCCCTGGGCTATACAGATGCGCTGCCGTCGTTTCCTCCCAATAACCTCCATGGGCCACCGGCTACTTACACACCATACGAAACACAACAGCACAGCTGTTACTTTAGGTCGGTCTGAGGTCTCGTGTAAGCGAGAGGTACCTCCCCGGTCGTGCCGTAGTTAGGTAATAACAATAAAGAAAATTCACTAAAATCAAATCAGGCGTCTTACATTTCCTTAACCCAAAGCAAAACGCAAGTTGGACATGGACTGTTGGCATGGAGTGCACATGGACCATAAAAAATTGCCGGCGGCGTCCTCCAAATGTTTAAATTACTAAAAACCGAAAATACCGGTATTTTTGAAAACTGGGATCCCGGTTTGCGACCCCTAGTACCTACCTAGTATTTAGGTACTTACTAAAATGTGTTCTTGCCTTGTGCAATATAATCTAACTGTTATGTTCCAGAGTAATGGAAAACACCCTTGATTGTAGAGACGATGTGGAAGCCATGACTTCCATGGTATCACGGTTCACATCGTTAAGTAGTACACTATTTGCCTGAGCGGGGTTTTGTTATTTCACGGCGCAGTCTCTAGAGGCTAGACACTAAAATTCTAGAATTTTACTTGACGACGTACCATATGGGCTGTGGAGTGGAAACATCTTTAACACTATGTATTATGATCCAAAACAATATAGGTATTAGGAATTGTAGCTTCTCAGACCGTTTGATCGCTTGGCCTACCGTATAGATTAAAATGTTATATTATTATACTCTTTGGTTATACTGGCCTTATGGCCTACCGTCACGTAATGATTAAAATAATATGTACTCCGTAGATGTACGGTAGATTTACTCTGTGCCTACCGTGTATGCGACGTAGCGCATAGAATCCGATCACTGCGTTCATACTACATAGATATTAAATAGAGTACGGCTACACGAACGAGTCCGCTCACACGTTAAAGTTCACCTTGCCTGGTTTTGTCCAAATATATAATATCACGGTCACACAATCGGAAAGTTATCTCATTTTGCTACTCAGGTGCTTAGGCTCAGGCTGCAAATTCAGGCAATTCTAATACCAATTAGATCATTTACTAAATGATCTTAGTAATACCAGTATCACAAACAACTTAATAATAATAACTGTAATACGCTGGCTATACGGAAGGATGGATGAACGTCTTCTGTTTGCGTATATAGACAACAGATAAGGTTTGTTTGGACACGTCCAATCTTAGATCATAAGCGTCCAATGGATAATAGTCAGTAACGCTCATATGGCACAATGACCTTCCGATTGATGGTTTTGTTTTTATTATTCTTTACAATAAAATAATAAAATGAATTAACGAGCATTTCAACGATCAAAACTATCATAAATATTTTTTGTAGTATGTTATACTAGCTACCCTTCAGACGTTGTCTTGTCATTATTAGACACTCGGTTCTGAGTGCAGCGCCATCTATCGGGTTGATTTGTGAATCTAAACTATTCTTAAATCCCCTGCAACACCTGCGCCACCACCACGCTACATCAGATTATACAAAAATGGAATAGTAATTGGCATTTATATCTAACATTAAATTACTAGGTCTTCAAGGTTCTGGACGGAAGGACTCGATGTCAACAACGAGTACAATGCTCCACTTTAGAGTATGGATGACTTCAGCTAGATAATCGGATATAACAAAGAGTTTTCGAACAGGTGGATCTTAAAATGAACAAAGACAATATAAAAGTCCAATGCTCACATGATATATAGTCCATAATACCACATTGTCTTAAATAGAAAGTATTTGACCAGTGTGTGTGGTTAAGTCAATGTGCCGTAGAAAGAGCTATGGTAGGTATTTTTCTATGCGAAATATGGTTCGAAATTCAGAGTTCCTCAGAGATTCTGCAAGAGATTCAGGGTTATCGACATTACTTAGAGTTTTTAAACTGAAGTGGCAATGGGCAGGCCTCATTGCTCGCAGAACCGTTAAGCAATGAGTAACAACAGTTCTCGAGGACCCGCACCGGAAGACAGTCTTCGAAAGCCTCTGCACCAGGTAAGAGCGCCATTGGTCTTTCGCTAGCAGTGGAAGTTCTCCGGTCGATGATGAGGAAGCGTGAAGGCGCCTTCAAATATGTTCTGTTGCTCGTATATCTTGTTGCACGCGTTATGGTATGGAACCCACGCACTTGACTGATGTTTTTCTTTCACCATCTTGTTTTTCTAACAATAATAAAAATAATAATAATTAAAGCCAAAATTGGTCCAGCCGTTCGCATGTGATGTTATGTACAAGATAATTAAGAGTACTAAGCCTGGTAAATATTTGGAATAACTTGGAAAGGGAACGTAACCGTATCGCCTTCGCTTTTCGAGGCGAGGTGATTAGGTTACGTTTCCCCATTATTGTGCATTGTAGTAAGGAGTTTCTTCAAAGAGTACCAAGTGGCTCGAGGTGATACAGTTACAATTCCTTTACGAGTTGATATGTGTGCGGTGACCATATATCCGCTATGATCTGCTGCTCTTTGCATATTCCGGCGCTCCTTTAACCACTAGGTAAGTCAACGTTACCTCCGGCTCTTCGTTCGAGGGTTGTCTCATCTGGGGATCTCGCCTTTCTTAGGGAAGACGACGGCTCCTGACTTTTCTAGACGAACCCTACGCCCCAAGAAATAGGAACATATTACCGACCAGCCATTCCGCATCCCAGTATATTCTTCCCTGGGATGCGACGAGAGTGTCATCTGCTTAACAGACCATCCTCAGGAGAACATAGCTCTGCAGCCACAAAACATAGCTGATGTACCAGGATGTAGGGTTGGACCCAGAACTGATTCTTATGGTCACCGCTAGTCGCTACTGACCTGAGAAAAAACTCCTCTCGATCCTCAAACACAATCTTCCTATGGGAAATTATTTATGTGGAACAATGATGGATCTGGTCGAATCTCTTCCAATCCAAGTTTCACGTATTTCAAGTATAACGTCACATGTTTATATTATTCTCCTTGGTAGGATGTGATCCCTCTTCCGCCTGTGTGATTTATTCCAATCTATTTGATATAATATGTCTAACAGTGAATATTTATTGGTTTACCAAGTAACAATAACGTCTTGCATTTTGATTAGACATTATTTAATCAAAGATTTTGCGTTACAATTTGTAGATAAATTTGACCAACGCCACCAGTGTCTATCTCATGCGAGGTATGGATACCTTGTAGTTAGCGATAATACGATTTACGCTTAGACAAGTTTCGGATTATGAAATTTATGACCAAATTACTTGTAAACGAATAAAAGTAATGATGCAGAGGATGTTATTTGGCTCGGCTTTACAAGTCATACCACATCGCATTCAGATGTCGGCCACATCTCCTTCACAATAATATGGAGGCGTTACGGCCCCTCTTTACGATGCAATTAGCATTTGATCTCATTGAAACATAATTAAACTAGCAACTACGTGCCATATCTAGTGATTCCGATTGAAGTTATTAAAATTTAGATCGCGGTCAATAAAATATAACAGTCAATCCGTGTACAGACTACCTAACTGTACTATGGCATGCTAGACCAAAATATAGCACAATCAACAATGGTGATTGCTATAGTAGTTATATTCTTGTACAGTAGCTACCGTTGGCAACCCTAGTCCTAGGCGACTAGGGGCTAGGGCTAGTCCTCACATCGATTATTATTTATCAGTCGAGACTCAAGGGTTTATAAATCAGGTATAATAATATCATCGTTCAATCCAAATCCTATCTCTTAACTAAAAAGCTGATATAGATATAGTCTAACTTATAATATTTAAAGATTACATAGAGCTACTATAGATTGTGAAAAATATCACAAATGTTAAAAGAAAACGTAGTAGTGTATTACGGTATTTATGTATAGCATCGTGAAATATATAAGTACAATATTAATATAAATTGCTATAACCCGACTGTGATGAAGTGGCGTCGCTGCTATGGATTTGTAATGTGTCAGCGTTCATTTTCAATAAGAGCGGTTTCGTAACTCTTCGTGAGAACCCCGACGACGAAATCATTCCATCCAGCCGTCGAAGCTATGTTCTCGGGGGTTTGGTAATGTGATTTTATATAAATCCATGCAGTTGTTGTGCCAAGATAATTAAAAATCAAAGGTAAGATCACTTTTTCTACAAAATATAGCATTAAAACAGAGGTTTAATGCTTTTTACATTTATGGCATCGCTTTCTCAAGCGTATCGTTTGTCTCACTCTAATAAATAGAATGTCAGTATTATTAAGTTTGCCATCTCATTCTATCTAGTAATATAACACCGTTGAGCTCGTTCGTGTCACGTAAGATTTTTTTACATTTTCTCGTGCTAAAGTGTGATATTTGTCATTAATTTACTTGGATCGTAAAATTTATGAGTTTATTTCATCATGACAATAATTAATTTCGTACTAAATTCATTATTTTCGGTGTAGGTCGTGATAAACTTTCACTCTATGTGTAGATAGCTGCTATAGATAAATATATAAATATACATAGATGTATTCGACTCTGTAGATATTCAACATCGAGTCTCAAGGCCGAAATGTATAGGTAGCTACATGTAACCTGGTGCGAAAAGAAATATTTTGCTCAATACCGATGTAAAGGAATCGAGTGTGCGAAGCGACATTTTGTGTAGTGAATTAACATCGTGCACCGTGCAGTACTTGTAAATCCGAATGCTGTAAGTCGTAGATTGGGTGCGAATACCGAATGCGATTGCCGCGACGCAATACCATGTTAGATGCTGAGCCGTGAGCGGTTCATGTACCTGGACATTTTCTATTTATACGATTATGATTCCACGACTGTCCTTGAGTTAACCTCAAACAATCAGTTTTGATGTCCCTGTATTGATTTACGGCCGTGTCTGATTGTGATGTCTTTTGTGTTGAAAAAAAATGTAATTATTTTGGTGCAGAAAAGTTACGAGCCGACTGCCAAGCTGCTCCAAAGGATCTGCCAAGCCCGCATTATCTGTGATATACAGCTCAGCCTGTCGTCCGTCCTATAAGGTAAATAAAATGAATTATTCTATATTGTGGAAAATAAATTAATGTAATATTGCTGTTTGTAATTCATTATCATTTATTTTGCGATTATATTGTGTGCTTGTTGTTAACCTTAAATACTTTCTTGTTGACGTGGTTTCGGGGCTTACAATATGGTTTTCTTTTAAGGGCTGGGCCAAACGGGGCTAGAGGCGTATCCGCAGCAGCTTCAAGTGGTGATCTCACCCTGTCCTCTGCCACAGAGGCACTAAACACTGCTACCTGCTTTATTGACTGCATCACTACGAACCATTGTTACTTAGTCTTTAATGAAACAATATGCAATCTGTGAAAATAAACATAATACTAGGTGGATATTGTAGAAAATTATTCTATATATAATATGATTGTCTGATGTCTAATGTTTCTGTAATATTATGTGTTCCACATCTAATTAAGGATAATTGTTACTCCAATATTAATACTGTTACCGAACCAATGCAATGTAATTATTTCACCTCTATGTTGGTGGTGAACACAAATAAATTTGGTGCTTTTAAGCGAGTCGAAGAGAAGAATGAAAGTCAGCGAGTTAGTGTAAAAATGGTAGATAATAATATTTATAATGTAGAATTTGTTGATAGTATCCAACAAAACCAAATGATTGGCGATATGCCTAACTACAGCATTCCTTTAACTATTAACGCCATAACAGTCCAGGGTATCTCGTACAGTGACCCATATTTCAGTAGCTTTAACTTAAACTATAAGATGGTGTCTGAAGCGCCAGAATATATGAACAAGTCTGATTACGCTTTTAAATCTTCAGTTTGTATTATACGAGATGAGCCTTGCACAGAAAAGACGCAATTACTAAACGAAAAGTCTGCTCATACTATGATATGTAAAACAAAACCTCGAATGATTACTTATGACGACAAGTATTTAAGGACTTACCATGACAATAAAGATTTGGAAGTTGGTAAGGAAACAAGTTTGCCAGTATTGAAAACTTTTGCCAACGGAGACCTAACCTTTGACGGTATGTTGGAGTTGGCACAAAACGAGGACCGAATCATCAAGACTAGGGCAAAGTGCTCTGAACTAGACTCATGGGGTGTACCCTACCGAATGAGGCTTTATGGAGGTGGAGAAAGCTCTCTTAATGCTGCAAGTGGATGGGGTAGCCCGCCTGCTTCTAATAATGGTAATACTTTTTTTTATTCTAACAAAATTGAGATGAGTGTCTTGTTTGTTTTAAGTCCTTTTTTTTTTATTACGCTTTTTCAGCAATGTAGCAAGGCTAATGACTGTTGTTTATTTTATTTTGTCTAACAAAATAACAGTAGTTGAAATCTTTGTATGTTCTTTCTATGTTTTGTATTCATAGCTTCTAAAATTTCTCTCCATATACAGACAGTCCAGCTGTCCAAAGTATATGGATACATTTTAATCTTATTTTACATAAATACTTTTATTCGACATAAATTTAATATTTGTAGCAGGGAATTGGGGTGGCAATTCCAGTGCCCAATCAAATAGTACAAACAATACTCAACAATGGAATAACACTCAAAGGCCGCCTACATCCCAAGCCGACAGTAAGTTCCCTTATTATACATCTGTAGACAACTTACTTTCCTGATAACTAGTGCTTAGCTATGTGTATATCATAATGAAATAGAAATGGAGCTATATGATGGATCATACATCACAATCTCCATACTTTGGATATATGAACCAACATATGAATTAACAAATGCGTATATTTGGTATATAGGTATTTGATATTCTGCTACTTTATTCCATTCTTAATGAATGCAGGTGAAATTTAGTTTTTTTAGGTATTATTGTCCTTACACTTACTACTTACTCCATACACATGTCTTGTGATTTTGTTGCTATACTTAATGTATTGAGAACTCTTGTTCTCAATACATGCATAAATCATATTGGTGTTATGGGAGCAATAATATTATGCTGGTTTACTATTTTAAGATAATAGTCTACCATAATATTATATTTAAACATAAAATGTATTGTTTTTTAAAGTGACTAAGAATGGACCATTATACATTGATATATTTGTAGATAATTAACTGAGAACATGTTTTTTATTAGGCCCTATTAATATTTTTGTGTCAGATTTTCATCTGGTTACCAGTGTCAGAAAAGTCTGATTTTATATATTGCTTAATTAAGTATCTTTCTGCTAAATGAAACATTTTCTCTGGTTTGAGTATGATGGAAAAAAAAATGAAACCTATTCCATTTCGATTTAACAATAATAAAAAGATTGAAAGAGGTAGTGTCACATGAAAGAGGTAGTGTCACACTGCATGCTTGCATGCAGTCGAATTGGGCCGGCACGACCGGGGAGGTACCTCTCGCTTACACGAGACCGGCGTAAAGTGACAGCTGTGCTGTCGCGTTTCGTGCGGTGTATAAGTAGCCGGTGGCCCAGGGAGGTGGGAGGAGAATGGAGGGCAGCGCATCTGTGTAGTCTCTATGCGGATGTTTGTGGGCGTCGGTAGTCATTAAAATGGCTCCGACTGCTCGTTTGTTTTCCTATACCATAAAAAAAAAAAATATTAGATTTTTATTATTTGTGTGGGGTAATTTATTTTGTCAATTTTATGTAAATATATTGATTTAAGATAATTACTATTTTTATGGCTACCATACAATTATTTTTAGTACTTAAAATAACTATGCAATGTATATAAGAAAATGATATAATAGTAAATTTGTTTTCAGTGAACAGCAATAAGGGCAATAGCAATCAAATGCCACCAACCAGTGGAGCGTCCCAGAACTGGCAGGGCAATTCGCAGAATATGCCAAGCGCACAATCCAACAACAATGCACCTCCAAGCAATGGTAAATACAATACTGATCTATTTGTTTTGATTATTAATGTGAATAATAGAGTAACAAATGGGCAGTGATTCTTTAAGTATCTACCAACATTCATAGACATTGTCATATTGCCACAAGCCACAAGGATACCATTTTTCCTAAGTTGTCATCTGTGCTCTAATAAGCCACATGAAGCAACATTTAGCTTTATCAATAGTTATCACTTCATGCTAGTATTATGTAAGGCCTGCCTTTGCGGTTGTGCCAACTCCTTAGGCTTTAATGCTGTGTTAATCTGTTATGTATGGCATCGCTGTTAAAAGTGTATAAATAAATATTTTATGTACCTAAAAATGAGATTTTATAACAGGAGGACAATAACTTCATATGATAATTCATATCAATGATAAGACAAAGTTGACATGAAAAGCGACAATGAAAAACATTTTTACATAAAATTACACAATCACATCATGCTAATTGTCAGTAAGTTTCAAGTGGTGTGTGATTGTACAATAAGTGTTCGAGAAAAAAAAGCATTAAATATCTGGCATCAGCGTTGATAAATACAAAATTTTGTTTTAATTCATTCTACTCACTGTAGTGCCATTCCGGATCCTTTCGAATTTATTAAAGAAATAGCTAGGATTGAATAAGTGGTAGATATAGTTATTGATGTTCAAAAGGTTATTTTTACAATGATATTTTGAATAGAAACATTAACATTTCATTGTAACTTAATCCCGGTCTTTTCATTTATATCTTTGCACTAATATTTAGAGGAAAGACAGACACTTTCTATACATATATTCTGTATATAGTCTTCTAGTTCCCAAGTCACACACATAGACACAACACTATTGTCATATACCTAAATATGAATGATGTTTTTGTTTCTTTTTATCTCATCTGTATTATAGCAATGTGTGAGAATACAATGAGCTACTTTGCTGTTTCTTTTTATCTTGTGAGCAGGAGTTGCTCATTCGAGCACCTCCCCCTGGTCAGAATTGAACCTCGTCAACTATGGTAGGTACGAACTAACGCTGCAGTCTCATGTGTGTGACTGCCTGTTTTTTCTTCTTAGTTGCTACTTTCTTAGTCTTGGTGCCAGTTCATAGACAGGACTGGATAGTGGATACTCGGGTCTCGGTAGCTTTCATAAAATTTTGCTATCTCGTTTTACTGTTTTAATTTTTAGATCCTTCTGTTTATTGTCTGTGCTTATTACTGACAGCATGTAACTGAGGGTTTTACTTTGGACTTCGAGTATTTTTATGTTCCTGTTGCTAGCAATACCCCGCAGCTGTGTCCTAGTCAATCAATGATCTATGACCAGAACCTGTTTATCCTAAATTAGTACTTTATTAACCACTTAAGGAACTTAAGAATATGGGAAACTGGTCCTCAAAATATGATTGTGGGCGCTTCCGAACGAATCTTATCTCTTATATATTATACTAGCTCTGCCCCGCGGTTTCACCCGCGTTTAATTTCTAAGAAATCCATATGAACTTCAACACCCTATTTCACTCCCTTCGGGTTGAATTTCTAAAAATCCTTTCTTAGCGGATGCCTACGTCGTAACATCTACCTGAATGCCAAATTTCAGCCTGATCCGTCCAGTGGTTTGGGCTGTGCGTTTATAGATGGCTGTCACGTTTGAGTTTTATATATATAGATAAATTTCTCGTGTCACAATGTTAGTTGACATACTTCTCTGAAACGGCTGGACCGATTCTCATGAAATTTTGTGTGCCTATCGGGTAGTATCTATTTTTCATCTCGATATTTCCACGGGATCGAAAATTACACAATTGAAATCGCAGACCGCAGCTAGAAAAAAATACATCTCTTATTTATTTGTTTTCAATGAAAATTGGGGATCTATCGTATTTAGTTGCCACAGTAATTAATAGTTGACTTAAGACAATGGAACCCCTGCTGTGAAATAGTTCCGATAAACCGTTTCGGTCGTAGGTATTGCTTTGGTTTTATTGTTGACATTTAACAAGATTGGCCTTCTGAGACAGGTTTCTCTAAAAGTATTGTATATTAGTAAAAATCTGCTATAATATAAAAACGCTTGCACAAACAACGCACTAATAAAATAAAGAAATCAATTCGGGAGATGTATCGAAAACGAAGCTACACTAAGAACTCTGACCTGAACTTATGTCGTGAAGAGAATAGACGACCAATACAGCTTCAGCGGATTGCTGTCGCTCATCGGTCAGGTTTATTGTAGACGAAAGGGGATTGAACAACGCTGCACTTAGGGAATGCAATCCCGCAGTAAATTCTCAATCCCGGTATTTGCGGGACTGGACATTTTCGATCCCGCGGGATCCCGGTATTTGCGGGATCCCGCATGAACAAAACTTCATGCATAATATATAACTTCTGACGGTACGTAATGAAACAAATCTAATTATATAATCATTTATTATAAATTAACTTACTTATTTAAAATTGAGAAAGTTAGAAAAATAAAAAAAAAAAAATTAAAATTGACAAAAGTAGAAAACTAAACATTATTTTGAAAATAACTTCTTAAAAACGTTAAGGTGTTGATTGTTTCATCTGCTAAGTCATATAGTTTGTAAGGTCAGGAGCCACCTTACAAACTATATGACCAGCAGCAGAAAATGCTCGTTCTGCCAATCGTCGTTCGTTATACTTAGATGATTTTCGCTTCTCTGCAATCCCGCAAATCCCGCGCGGGATCCCGCTCATTTTACGAACGGGATTAATCCCGCACATGGCATGCGGGATCCCGGTATTTCGGGATCCCGGTATCCCGGTATTGCATTCCCTAGCTGCACTAAAGAATTATGCGTACAATGGAAAAAAGAAAATTTACGACTCCTAATGGTGGAATTGGAAGTCCACTAATGGAAGTAGAAAGGAGGGCAGAGCTATGCGGGAGTGTCTATGAGCGTCGGTAGTCATGAAAATGGCTCCGACTTCTCGTTTGCCCCCCAAATACCATAAAAAATAAAATACAACAAATTTATTAATCCGAAAGTGAGTTGTTATACTTTCACGGCTATTCCCCGGAATAGATTTTGATAAGTTTGATATGAACATAGGAACACCTATCTTTTGCATCGCATGTATCGTTTGCGAACAAAGGAGGTACGCGCGTACACCAATATATGTATATATTGCCTTCCTTTGGTCTTCCCGCCAATGTATGAAATTATTTGTGACCATATCGAGGGTAAAATTATTGATACATAGTATACAAGTTGTACATAAAATGAATATGCTCGATTTTCGTTCCAATTTTCTCTCGACAATAAAATTCTTGGTTTAGAAAAATGACGTTTTATGTCATATCTATGTACAAAATTACATCCAGAACGTTATTCGGTTAAGAATTTCGTATATCTCTACTAAATAGAATTTACAAAAGTTTTTCCGATTAAAACATTTTAATTAAAAATCCATAGATAATTTCATTGCATATCTCTTTCTTTTATTATCAAAAAGAAATGTAAATTTTTATTTACATATTATGCAGTTCGACTTTCTCATGGTAATTCCCTTTACTTTTATTTTATACAGATCTAAATAGTCTATTACTGTTATATTTTTCTGATAGTACCAAAAATTATACGTTAAAAAATATCTTTACAGATATTCAATGTGTTATTCTATAGCTACCTTTAACCTAAAATTAGTAGTAGGTACAATAATGTTTTGATGTTAGTCAAATGAAAAATTGCGAAATATTTAACTTAGTTGGCATAAAATAAAGTATGTATGTCAACCATTTCTGTTCACGAACATATTTTTTTACTGTCTAAGTATTATATCTTTATAGGATACTGAATATGCATATTTCTTTAGTCACAATATTGCTGGCGGTGCTATTAAAAAGCGATATTTTTTTTCTTTATAGTATAAGTCAATTAACAATTTGAATCTTTTATTGACTAGGTACCCCCAGTCATAACGAATGCTTATATCCGCGCATCGGTAGTCAAGCCAAATGGCTCCGATTGCTCGTTTGCTAATATACTATTAAAAAAAATAATGCATTGTAACTAAATAGCTTGGTTGCTATTTTTAGCAGTCTAGTTGTTTCACTTAACAGTCTAAACTTAATTGCCTATAAAACTTATATATTTCCATAAATATTATTTATTCAAACTTAAGTCATGAGAGTTAGCAAATTCTAAAGTCGACACACGTGGTGGCTTTTGCCATTACAAAGTGTGCAAAATATGTTTTTAATTAAATTAGTAAATAACTGAAATGGGGTCTTACTAGATAAAACTATCTTATCAAACGATTGTCATCACTTCCATACACGAGTTGATAGCAGTGTAACATATTTTAGTAGCATTTAGATCCACAAAGAAAAACGTGCAACCTCATTTAATTTGATTAATATGCACCAGTAGAGATGTACTAACAATGCAAATGCATGCATTGCAGTGGCAGAAATATATTCTCTTTATTATTTTCTTATTTGTAAGTTCAAGATTATTAAGTCGATCTCACGTTCTGTTTATTTAGTTTTTAAAAATAAATTTCAAAATATAAAATTCTCGTGTTACAATGTTAGTTACCATACTCCTCCGACACGGCTAGACCGATTCTCATGAAATTTTGTGTGCCTATTGCGTAGGTCTCAGTCTCGGCCAACATCTATTTTTCCTCTCGATATTTCCACGGGATCAAAACTTACCCGGGTGAAACCGCGGAGCTCGGCTAGTGACATTAAAAATAGCATAAATAATCCGGTCCTGCGACTCGTCGTGTCAGACTACTGTTCCATCGAAATGACATGAGCACTATTGTTATATCCTCTAGTTTATAGTTAATCACGAAGTCGTGGGAGATCAGTATGACATAAGTGGGTATGGGAGGCACAATGTTGTTCATAGGCTTCACCTGTGTCAACTCTTGTGTCACAGCTATTCTACTTCCATTATGAGGTATAAATATGCAAGAAATATGGCCAACGTATCCGATTTTTTGCTAGGAGGACGGCAATTAGATAAATAAGCTTATTTTAGCAATTTTTTTCTTTATAACTTATATTCTTTATAACACATGTTTTAATTTTTAGGATCCAATAGCTCAGCAAGTGGAAATGGTGGAGGGAGCAATCCTATGAATGCGGTTGTGAATGCGAACGGACCGACGGCTCCGAACAGCAACGGGAGTGTGAGCACATCGTCAGCCAAGATTGAGCAGCTGAGTTCCATGAGAGAGGCGCTGTTCAGTCAAGATGGCTGGGGTGGCGTAAGTTTTTTTACATATTAGCTGACCGGTCCACTTGTAGCTGTGAATAGAAATTAATAAAGCGGCCATTATCGAAATAAATTATCGCAACATTTTAAGTTGACAAAAATGTGTGAAAAATTGATTAAAACAAGTTCAGTAGTTAGAGATAATGAAGAAAATGAATAGCAGGAGTAACCTTTTGGGAAGTACTAACGCACATAAACATCCGCAAAAAGTTGACAACTGATGAGATATCATTGAAATTATTGTCCTTACCCATTTATGCCAATAGAGCATGGGAAACTGACAAATCAGTGAAATTGCTATGACATGTTCATTCACGACGATATGCGAGCTAGCGGTACCACTGCAGTCATGCCAGCCCGATTTGTCTGCATGCAGGATTGCATTGTGAAAAGTTTCGTATAATATTTTCTTACTCAGAACAAGAAGTCCTATATGAGTACTTAACTGCATTTTGTAATGTTGGTGGTAGTTTTATTCAGTTTCTTGTTGTAATACTCTACAATCCTTAAAACTTATTTATGTATGTGTGTAAGTTACAAATTACATTGATATTCATTCAACCTAAAACTATGAGCTAGCAATTTTTTAAGAGCTTTAATGTAACTCATTATAGGTAATATGTAATAACTACAATAATACAAATACTACAATAAAATGATTTGCAATAACTTGCTTATCTACAATAATAATTCCACATAAAGTGTAAATAATGTTTACTTAAACAAAGTTTGTTGCAAATCAACAAATTAAACATTTCTTATATAAACAACTAGAAGTGCCCCGCGGTTTCACCCGCGTTTAATTTCGAAGAAATCCATATAAACTTCAACACCCTATTTCACCCCCTTAGGGGTTGAATTTCTAAAAATCCTTTCTTAGCAGATGCCTATGTCGTAACATCTACCTGGATGCCAAATTTCAGCTTGATCCGTCGACTGGTTTGGGCTGTGCGTTGATAGCTGGCTATGTCACGTTTGAGTTTTATATATATAGATATCAATGTAATGTGGAATAATTTTATTTTATAGCAACACGTAAATCAAGATACCAACTGGGATGTGCCGGGGTCACCAGAGCCCGGGGCCAAAGTGGAGCCGTCAGCTGGCGGCCCACCGGCCTGGAAGCCGAGCGTCAACAACGGAGCTTTCCTCGGAACCGATTTGTGGGAGGCAAACTTGAGGAACGG